>CAIGQZ010000461.1:3853263-3917833 GCA_903798205.1 Danio tinwini
TAAACTTGATGCATGCTGGATCCTTGCATATACTCCCGCATGAACACACGCACATACATATAAACCCAATCCTTGCATATACTAGATAAAATATTAGTCTATATAAATAAAACTATTTCTTATATATTTTATATAGTCTATGTTAAACCTTTTAATTTATTTAGGTAATTATACACAAATATAAATAGACAGAGAACCCTTAAAGCACGTTCAAGATGAAAAGCAACCAGAACTATGAATATACTCAACTCTTTTTTTTTTTTTTTCTATTGCAAATATTAATGCAAATATTGTTTGTAAGGGATAAATACAAATAAAAAGTGAACATAATTTTTTGTGCAGTTTTTTATTTAATTTTTTAATTTATAAGAGCCTGGAGGTATTATAGACTTGGCAAATTCAGTTTGCAAACATTTGTAGGTACAGATATCCATTGTGTGTGTTCTTGGCAGTTTTTTTTTCGTTTTTTTAAATATTGTCTATATCGATATCGGAATTATATTGTATTGATTGAAATTAAGAAATATGTCGTGATATCAATTTTTGCCATATCGTCCAGCCCTAGCAGTGATCACAAAATGATATTTCTATCCAAGGTTATCATGCGATCTTTTATTGGCCTCTGCCTACCTAAAACTCAGAATTGGTGCAAACTGAAACTTAACTGTCTTAATCATGCACAGGCCCCTGTGTTTTACGTGTTGGTTACATAAAAATATGATGCTGTCTCATCTATCCAACAGGAGTTGAAGCAGGATGTCTAGGTCAGATTTCCCTCCTTCTTATGATGAATCCCGGTTGCTGTCAAACCCTCAGCCAGGGGCAGGTCACCCTCCCTCTGCTCCCCCATATGGATTTAACCCATACGAGGGTCAACCGGGATACCCACAGCCTAATGACCCATACCGAGGACAGCCCAATGATCCATACCGAGGACAGCCCAATGATCCATACCGAGGACAGCCCAATGATCCATACAGAGGACAGCCTGCCGGATACCCCCCTCCAGCTATGCCAGTCATCCCTGTCATGCCTCCTCCTGGGATAGGTAAGACCATTATTTCCAGCATAGAAAAAAAAACATTTTTATAGGCTACTGAAACTTAAGAACAGTTATTTTGTAGCTTCTAGGTCAGTTTAATTATGTAGCAAATCTAGTTCATGTCTACAATCATGTTTAGGAGGACCTCTAGATCATTACTTATTATAAGCCCTTTCAGGAAATGCAATTCTAGCAGATCATATGCAGGCAGTTGAATTGGATTTTAAATGAGGTAATCATTATTTATTGTGTAGTCTCTGGCTTAATAGATTTGACTAGATTATTGTTGTTAGTAAGAGATTTGTTCATGAGCTTTCTAGAATAGTTGATTCTGGTTGGTCCATCACTGCTGTTGTTTTTGTGGTAAAAGATTTTTGGCTAATATAGTGTATATTCTGTCAGATTTTTAAAAATATTTGTTTGTCAAAGTCTAGTTTTTGACTTTTGTAGTCTACCTGCCGTGTGTTTTATTTAGTTTAGTAGTTGACTAAATGAACTCACTTAAAGTATTATTCAGTAAAGTTGCCAGAAAACCTTTTAGAATTTTTAATATAAAGATAATATAAATTACTGTCTGTGTCTGCTTGATTGTATTTATTATATTTGTATTTTTCTGAATAGTATTTGTAATGAAGATACCTAATTAAGCTGACATGGCATTAAACGATACGATAGATGACTAAATATTTGGGAATTTTAGTTTTAGTCAATGATCAATTTTTATTCATAGTTAAGTAATGACGGCTAATGTTTTAACTGATCATCCCTATTATTTGCTTTAAATTATATTCGCTGTTGCTCATCATGATTGTTGTTATCTGAGAATTGATTCAATCAGATTTGTTTTCCCTTTAAGGGTATCTATTTTACCCTTTTTTTCAAGATTTAAGATAAGTTTTTTGTGTCTCCAGAATGTGTTTGCCTAAGAAGTTTTAGCCTAAAACACCCATCAGATTATTTATTAGACCTTTTAGAATGTTGGAATCTTCTGCTTTAAACACAATGTAGCTGTTTTTGTTGCCTGTACCTTTAATGCAAGTTCTCCCCGCCCACCGTGCCTGTCAGAGTGTGCTTCAATCTCCGCCTCGGCTGCTTTAGATAAACAAACAGCAATGACAAATATGAAGGAAGCAGATCTCTTGTAATGTTTGTGAGAAATACTACAGTAAGAACTTTCCCAGTGATTATTTGATGTATTTGTTGTGGAGGTAATTCAAGCCTTTCGAAGAGTCACACACAATGTCGTTGCAAAGTTCACGCGTCGCGCAACCACACAGACACAAACACACACACAGCAGATACACACACAGTTTGTGCTTTTAACTTTGCACTGTTTTTACATGCAAATGTGACGGGATACACGTTAAAATTCACTGCTGTATGGATAACAGTTATGTTAATGTACAAAATAAACCTGATTCAACATCCACAAACTGGGATTGAAGCATCTTTTTTTATACACACACGGCTTTTGTGATGAGTTACAGCGGTTTTGCTTTCTTTATTACAAACACGCACAGTTTTAAAAACGTTATAAACTTGTAAAACTCATTGTTGATCACATTTGATGATGATTGGTGATCACAGAGAGCTGAACAGTTCTTTTAAATCCCAATTGCTTTGCACGCCTCTTGTTATTATTATATGCATTACTAGGGAGACATGTTAAAATAGGAGGGATTTGGATCCTATTTTAACATCAGGAAATTTTAAAAAAGAGACTTCGGCCCAATTCTATTTTTGTACCCCTACCCTTAACCCCGAGGGTTAAGGGGAAGGGCTTCAAAATTTACCCCTAAGAATTGGGACAGCACTACAGCACCTGCACATGTTATCATATGCCATCGCGATCTCTTGCTTCACATGAGATCAGACGATCACGACTGCTGAAGTTATTCCAGTTGTGTTATTTCTTGGTGTTTATCTTCAGGAAACCACTGAAGGCATATATTATGTTATCATAACGATCTAATGTGGCAATAACATCGTAACGTTACTGTGTATTTACACAGTGAACATATTCATCTGTAAACACATGAAAACAACACTAACATTAAAGCAGACACTGCAAAAAGCTTATTCCCAGCCACTAAACTTTTCTGACAGGGTATTGGAGTGTCAGAATGTTGTGGGACTGCTGTACAGGAGTTATGATTAAGGATTATAGCGGGGTTTTTTTTTAGCGTTTTTTTTTTAAAAAGCATGACGGTAAAACATGAATGCGGTTATGAAATATTAGAACATGTGTTTGTTTGCTGTAAAAATTCATAATGATGACAAAAAATACTAATTTGTGGCTCTCCTTACTTCCGGGTTCAGCAATACTGCCACTGTGGCTGGTGCATTCTGGGAAATTTCCTTACCCCTTGGTTTTGAGTGTGGTCCTAAAAAATCTTCATTCAAAGGGCTATTCACCCCTTCCCCTTAGCCCTACGCCTTCAAGCTAAAGAGAATTGGACACCCCTACCCCTTGGCGTGAAAGCACATAACGAGTGGTAGGGGTAAGAGGAAGGGCTAAGGGGTAGAATTGGGATTGGGCCTTATTGACTTTATATCGGCCAAAATGACTGTGGACACACCATACCTACACACAGTTCTATCCAAACAGCTTTCAAAAAAAGATTTTCATCATAGGTGCCTTTTAACCACAAATCAATACAATGTCAGTCAATAAACAAATAAGCTGCCATCCCAGTTCAGAGGCTTTATCCATCAAATGCTGCATTCAAAGTCCAATTGCATCATTGCTGGGTTTCGAAAATACTTTTATTTCGAAATCTCTTTAATATAATAGTTAGCCCAAATAATAGAATTGTCATCATTTGCTCACCCTTGATGTGTTCCAAACCTGTTTGAGGTTTTTGCTCTGTTAAACACAAAAAAAGATATTTTAAAAAATGTTAAAAACCAACAATTACTGCCTTCTATTGTTGGAAAAACATGGAATGGAAGTCAATGGTTCATTTTTGGGGCAAATTATATCTTTCGATTGCATCCATTCTGTTTTCTTGAAGTACTTTGTTTTTGCTTACTATCTAATGATATAAAACAATACAGTTCTATTAAAATGAAATGTTAAATTAAAATCCATGTTTAATCATGCTCCTGGAAAGACAGCATTATAGTGTAGAGGTCTGCACAGGTTAGTTTCTGTTCTTTTTCCCGCTACTGCAAACTGACAACCTTTTTCTCCGATTAGTTTAACATATCCAAAAAAAGAAGAGGATGTTACAGACTGACTGTGGTTTCAGTAAAGAACATTTCTTCAAACATCTCCACCACAAATGCTGTATGCTCTCTCAGAAGATGCACTTATGCACGAATTGCAAAGAATTTATTTTCCCTCTAAAGTCAGATCTAGTTTATACGTGACCACTGCAGAATTTGTCGTTCACTTCAAGTGCAGACCAAGCTTGTTCACTTTAAATTAAAGTCCAGATACAATGTTGTCAATGTAATTTTCCATGAATCCTTGTTAAAAGCTAGAATCAGTGAAATTTTATGGCCCGTTTCCATTGAGTGGTACGGTTCGGTACAGGTCACCTTTATCAGGCTTGCGTTTCCACTGCCTAAAAGGTACCAATGGTACTCTAATAAATAAATAAATGCAACATATCTAATAAATATGTATCTAATAAAAATCTAATCAATAAATAAATGCAATGTATGTGAACACATAGAGAGCCTCCGATATTTTACTAATTACTGAAAAACTACACACAGCATACATTAAGTCCTTATTTGGATTCAAAAACTACCTACAGTCAGGGTAAACCTCTCATCTGTGTCTTTAATCTTTGCCAGCACAAGTAATCTCTGTTAGAGACTAATTATGTCATTCTGAGTTCATAATAGTCAAAAAGGCAATGATAATAATCAAACAGGCAGTTTGTTCATGTTTTAGGTTGCTGAAACAATCTTTGCTCCTTTGCTTTTTCTGGCTTCTTCTTTATTTTTTCACACGTCACTCGTTTGTCCGTTTCTAAAAGGATCGGATGTCAGAAAGGCTCTTCAATAATCACGCTCATTATTATCATCAACTCAAGAAGTTTGTTATTTTTAAATATAGGCGCGCGCACGCAAGAACGCGAAACCACTCTCTCTTTAGACTGCCTTGTAAACAACTAACTTTACGAGGTACACGGTGGATTCTGCTCTTTTTCTTGGCTTTGTGGCTATTCATCAAGATGACGACAAAAAGTGGTATGGTACAGTTTACTTTTAGGTACCTTTTGACAGTGGAAACGGTCATTAAAGCGTACCATACCACTCAGTGCAAACGGGCCATTAATAGTTAATTACAGTAATTTCAAAGCATATACTTTGTATTGTAGCAAGAGTTTGCATAAGTGCATTGATTTTGCAAATATAATCACAAGCAATAGAGTCCAGATTAACACTAAGATTTATCAGAGTTCATCACTGGGAAAGTTTGATTGTAGATTATTGCTTCCATCGTGTGTTCTTCACTCTCCTGCTTCCCACTTAAGAAGTTGTGATTATGATCTTGTTGATTTCAAGTGCTGCCATGTTGTCAAAAGCAATAAAGTGTAGCGTCCCATTTACTGACCACTACAAAAACATTCACTGTGGTATATAATCAACTTGCTGACCATCCCAGAGTCAACAGTCCTCCACTTCCACACAGCTCACTGATCCACTGTAAATGCTGCTCTCCAAATCACTGTCCATCTCCCCAGCGTTTGTGTTTGTGTTGACGGTGTGCAAATTAAATTTATGTACGCAACTCCCTTTTTTATGCAAACCCTTCCCTCTTTCGCTACTCATCACTCCCACCTGAACAAAGCTGGACACACCCACTTTCCTGACTTTTTAAACTAGTGGTGTGAAAACACCTTGTGGGGTTTCATGACCCTTTAATATCCACTTTTCCGACCATTAGGCCCTGTTTACACTAATACGTTTTAGTTTTAAGACATCGTTTTAGAATGAAAATGATCTACATCCACACTGGTGTTTAACCTAGTGTTTCTAATCAGATCTCCATCCACACTACACCACTAAAAACGCACATCATGTGACCACACACACACTCTGTGTGCGTATGCGCACGTCTGAGCTCCAGGCAGTCTGCAGTTGCTTTGAGCACATCTCCCTGGGTGACAGCAGCGCAGGTCAGACAGTTTATCAAGGATCTTCCGCTGGATTTCATGTCACTATAGTTTTTAAACATGATATTTAATTACTCTAGTCTCTATCTAACAACTCTTTGGTCTTTTGCATCTATTACTTGTTCTCAGTTAATGTGTTTTGGCTGAGCACAAAGATAAGTTAATATATTAATTTATGTAACCACATACATGATTCTGCACATTTGACTTATTGCTTGCCTTAATTTCTCTTATTGTATAAAGTTATTATATGTTATACTTTTATAATGGTCATTATTGATTATTAAAGCTTGATATTCAGCAAAAGAGACCGAGTATGCTTCATATTTTTCAATGAAAATGAAAGGAGGCAATTATCTTCTAGGCTTTGTTGAGGAAAAAGCCCAATCAGATAGGCGAATATCTGTTTTCAGATGTCACAGTTTTCCCCCATCCACACTAACACGGAAGACAGTGTTTTAAAACGAAAACGGCCTCTCCAGTGTTTTCAAAACACTTTGTTTTCAGGGCTGGAAAACTCCGGGGTAGTTTGGACAGAAGGCATAACCATAGCGGAACTTATGCATGCGTTTTAAAACAAAAACATATTAGTGTAAACGGGGCCTTAGTTTGCAATGAGTAGAAGATGGTGATGATGAGCGCTAAAACAAAACCCTGCTCTGTATTCAATAATTTGATTTAGTCAGCAATGAATTTAGTCAGTTTAAAAGAAAAGCTTTTAAAGGGTGATTTTAATATCTGGACATAAACCAGGTTTCCATTGTAATGTGAAATTATTTTTTTTTAAAGTTCACAAAAAAACCAAAAAAAAAACAAATGTGAATTGAGTGCATTTCATCAAGTTGTTAGAGTGGCTGACTATAGTATTGGTAACCTAGCAACCAGCAGTAAACAAGACAAGCACAATGGAGACAGCTGATTAGTCATGTAGGTGTAATGTTTGCTGCATTAAGCCTGGTTTATACTTCTGTGTCAAGTGATCGCCATAACCCACGGCGTATGCCTTGCGCATAGCCGCGCATTTATACTTCTGGGCACTGTTTCTGTTTCTCTGCAGTACACTTCCGAAATGCTAGCTGGCAGTAGGTGTTTATGTCCCATTGTCTCAAGTTTCTTTGCTGTTTTTTTTTGTTTTTTTCTGAACACTGCCTTGTTGCTCAAATTTGCTCGTTTTGAGGCGGGAACCGGCGGACGTGCAACAACTTTAATCATAAGGTAAACACAAAACAACATTCTCCATCCGGAGCTCCTTTACGGGACTCCACACTTATAAACACTCGCTGCATCAGGCGCGAGCTCTCACCTCCGCCCACACTCGTCAGTGCTACCAAGCCGACCAATCACAGAGCTTGCGCTACGCGTACATGTTAAATTTTTTGAGAGGTGCACGTCAACGTCGCCAATGGTTACGGCGAGGGACTATGCGTCCACACATAGGCTGTGCTGTAGCATATGCGTGCGCTTGACGCAGAAGTATAAATCGGCCTTTAGAGTACTGTATATTCAGCAATCTCCCATCATTCACATTAACCCTTTTTTAAGTTCAAAATCACCCAAGCAAGCGTAAAAATCTTTTTGCAAATTAAGGAATTTTTTTTTTCCAAAATTTGGCATTTCAATCACTTGCTTTTCATGTAAAACTTCCAAATGCGTATTAATACATTAACACAATTACACCTTCTCTGACCAACTATTGGCTAACGTGAAATCTCATGGAGGCTCAATGGAAATCATTTAAATCACAGAAATAGACATTTGTTTGGAAGAGTTGAATAAGGTGTTTGTTTGGAAGAGTTGAATATCACACCCTCCAAGAAATTACGCCATGCTTGTAATTTGTCTGTACACTGGAGAAAATGTGGAAATCACTATCACATTTTCTGGGACTGTTCTTTTGTTAAAGACTATTAAAAAGAGATCCACAATATCTTGCAAAATACCCTTGGATAGCAAAATATATAATGTTTTGGATGTTCCCTTGATAAAAGTTAAAAAGAGGTAAATATTGAATAAATATTCTGTTGGTGGCCTTTAAAAAGAGTATTACAAAACATGGTTGTCAGAGAGTACTACCCTAAACACCTAGGTGGAAGTTACAATGAAAATTGAGAAAATTACGGCATTTGTAAATCTGAAAATGGGACAATTTATTCCAAACTGGGAAAAATGGACCAATTATGCAACATCTCATAAACCTGACCTGATTTTTTTGTGTTTGGTAAAATCTGATAAAAATGGATCATGTCCTGCATGTACATAGGTTTTTATGAGTTGATTTATTTTTGTTGGTGATCTCTCTTTCTTATGTATTCATATATCTGCATGCGTACATATTTGAATGTATACCGTATGTGACTGAACAAGAAAGTGGATGTATGTTTGCTTATACATACACACAAAAAATGACTTGTTGCTTATTCAAACTGGTTATTTAAAATGAGTTGAAACAACACAATTCGTAAGTTGTTGTTTTTTGGACAACTTAATGGTTTTATGTTCAGTCCACTTAAATTTGTAAATAATTAAGTAAACTTAACTGATTTGTGTTGAAACAACATGAAGGATTAATGTAGAACCCAGCATTTTGTACAGTGTATTGGTGTATTCAGATGTATAATCTCTCACATTAGTGCTGCTTGATATTGGAAAAATCTGATATTGCGATGTGTTGTTTTTCTGCGATATATAATGCAATACAAATATAATTTCACCAGATGACTTAATTAACTGTTTGATAAGAATTCATGTACAGAAATTGAATAATCAAATGTAAAATAGCACTGCATAGTCTTCATTTTATAAGTAATTCAATAAAACATATTTTTTTACAGTTTCAAATGGTACAATTCCTTGTGCCTGGATGCTTTTAACTCTATTAATTTATGCTCATACAGTCACAGGCCTTAAAAGCATATGCAAATTGTAAACTTTTGCTCCATTATGGTAAAAATCTCTAATGACTCCACGTTCCGAACTGCGGCTTCTGCTCAAATAGAATCCCAATTCAACATTGCAGATCCTGCGATGTAACTATTGTGGATGCATACATTGTGATATCGATGCTAAAACTATATATTGTGCAGCCCCATTTTTACATATCTTATAATAAAATTTTTTTTTATTTAAAACAAATCTCAATAAGGCTTGTGTTTTGTTAAGAGATATGCACTTTTTTTTATCAATATTTTAAGTGTCATCTTTTAGTTGTCAATGATACTGCATGATAGACTGAGGTCATTCATACTTTAGTAAATGTAGTTTTGACTGAAAACATTACTTTCACAGGTGACAATGAGGGATTTACCACGGCAGGAGGATTTGAGAGCACTGATGTCCGTCACAGTTTTATACGCAAAGTAAGAGAACCATTCATCTGTCATTAAATAATACACAGTACTCTGCACATAATGGATATGAATTAATTTCTGTATGGGTGTCTTGCAGGTTTATCTGATCCTTGCTGCTCAGCTTCTTGTCACTGCTGCTGTCGTGGCTATTTTCACGTTTGTGTGAGTCTCTTCGGGGTTGTGGTTCGGTCACATGCTTTGTGTTCACCCAAAATAAAGGATAAATCTTATCACTGCTTGTTCAAGGCAGACATTACTGTTAAACTCAGATTGATGTGTTTATCCATACAGGGAACCAGTAGGATTGTTTGTAAGGAAGAACCCTGCCATCTACTGGGTTTCATAGTAAGACTGAAATTTTTAATTGTTCATTATGAATATATTGCCTTGCATGTGCAACATTAAAGAGGTTATGTATTAAATGTTTTTGTATCAGTTGCTTATTAATACGCAGGATCAGCTAGTTCCTCTGTGAAATCGCATACTATAACATGTCTAAAAAATCCACACCATAAATTGCTATTAACAGGTATAAAGGGCTTTCCTTTTATCAAAGAGTTAGTTCCCTCAGAAATGAAATTTCTGTTATTAATTACTCACCCTAATGTGGTTCCGATCACACAACTTAAGAAATGTAAGAGATCCAAGAGCTCTCTCATCCTCCATAGACAGCAATGTTCCTGAGATCTTCAAAAGTCAGAAAAGGAACCAAAAATACTTTTATGCGGCAAATAAAATCTGTAAATATCTGTAAATATGACTTTTTTTTCACCTGTATCTTCTCTCTTTAGCACCCTGTTCATAGATAGGCAAAGTTTTATTTATTTATTTATTTATATATTTATTTATTTATTTTTAGCTCACAAGTGTTTTTGAAGCTTACAGTTAAACCACTGGAAATGTTTAATGATAGTTTTGGTTCCTTTACTGGACTATAATCCAGTAAAGTTGTTTTTAACAGGTTTTTTTGGCTCACAAAAGTGTTTTTGGAGCTTGCAGTTGAACCACTGGGAATGTTTTGATGATAGTTTTGGTTCTTTTCCTGGACTTCAGGGACGTGCAGAGACCTTTTAAGGGGCAGGGGCTCAAGTGGAAAAAGGGCCACTTGAGCCCTTTTTAGAGTACAATAATAATTGTACTTTAATAAATAAAATATATTAAAGGAGATTTCATCCTAAATTTACTATATACTCCCCCTTAAAAGAATAGTTTATTCAAAACTTATAATTATGTCACAATTTACTCACCTTTTACTTGTTCCAAACCTATATGGCATTTTTTTCTTCGGTCGAAAACACAAAATAATATTTTGAAGAAAGCAGGAAACCTGTAACCATTGACTTTCATGGTATTTGTTTTTCCTAAACTGGAAGTCAATGATTTTAAGTTTATAGCTTTCTTTATAATATATATATTTTTATATTTTATTCGTTAGTGTTCAACAAAATAAAGAGACAAAGATTTGGAACCACTTGAAAGTGAGTACATTAAAATTCTTATGTGAACTATCCATTTTCGATCTATAATTTTTGTTTGAGTTTTTTTTTTCTGTTGAACAAAATAATAAAATATTTTGAAGAATGTAGGACACACTGATAGCCACCGACTTCTATAGCTAGCCTATATGTACATGTTTTACTACTGCAATTAACAAAAATTCAAAAAAAAACAACAACAAAAATTTGACTATCCATCTGTCGTTTCTCCATTAAATTAGCCTGTCATTAAGATATTGCCCTGGCTAAACTTTAGCTAACTTGTTACATGGTGGTTAATCAGGAGGATGTTAGCAAGACAAAAAAACCTATTTGCTTTTGAACTTTTGGATAAATAGCTGAGGTTAAATTTGAGCCTCAGGTAGTCTTTTGTTAACCATTACTCACCTTCACACAATATAGATGAATGACGGATGAATTTACATCGACGGTTCTGATATATCATCTGCCGTAACCAAGGTCAGCTAGTAATGTATGTTTTAAACACACTTCGTCTGCAGTGTGTGTATGGGCCAGACTGTAAAGCTATGGCCCGGATGCAGTCCGCATGCAGTGCGGATACAGGAGTTAACATAAGTGCTGATAGACATTACTCCGCTGTTGACACCTTACTTTTGAGTATAGAGAAACTATGTAAATAGAGTCTTCGAAAGCATTCGCCTCGCATGTGGTTTTTCTTTCCAAATCGCCGGTTTGAGGCTCGCTTAAAGCGGTTAAACTAAGACATACTTTAAAATTGAGTTTTTGTTTTATTTTCTGACAGGAAAAGCTGTCCTTAAATAGAACACGCATTAACTTATACATATATTATATTATTATTAGTGTTTAAAAATAATTATTATCCCCAGGAAAAAAGGGCATTTTCTCTCCAGGAGAAAAAAGGCAGGGGCTGCTGGACTTTGAATGTCTCTGGACTTTGAGGATGAGAGAGCTCTCAGATTTCATCTAAAATGCCTTAATTTGTGGTCTGTACATGAACAAAAGGCTCAAGAGATTGAAACAAGATGAGGGCAAGTAATTAATAACGCAATTTTAATTATTTGAGTGAACTAATCTTTTAATGCTTGAATTAAATGCTTCCCTCTCATTCCGCTGCAATATATATAAACCTACCAATCATTGAAATGTTTTGAATGACTTAACATTTAATATGGAAACACTGACATTTCACAAAATTTTGTGCAGATCTGTATTTTAAACCAGACTTTTTATGTAAGGAGTCACAAGGATGTAACGTATTTTGTTCATTTTGTGACACAAAATTAAATGCTTATAATACATATCCTGAAAGAGAAAAGTTTATAAGTGCAGTTCACTTAACGGCCACTGGTAATCGCTAATAACAAGGGGTTTTGAATTCTACATGTAACCTCTTTAAATACAAATAATATAGTTCAACAATGTGAATAACTGAATTGATTATATATATATTTTTCAGTGCAGTCTATTTTGTCACACATCTGGTACTGGTTTGCTGTCAGGGACCCAGGTAAGGTGATCGCTTACTTTTCTGAATCAACCTTTTATGAATGGAATAGTGTTGGTAATGTTATCTACAAGTAAAATGTCACAATGGGGCGGTTTACACCTGGTCACTTCATGAGTTTTTTTCTGATCGGATTGTGAAAATAGCCGGTGTAAATATCCTCCAAAAAGCATTAGAGACCATGCTCCATCTGGTTGTTGAAACCACATATGTACATTTGTCTTCTCCATAATGTAAATAATAAATGTGTGAGTGTTATAAGCTATATGACAGTCAGATATAACAGTTACAGCACAAAGTTTAAGATGTTTAATTTAGTTTTTCATTTCATTGTGTTTTTGACCAATAATTAACCGTTAAATGTTAAAATACAATGTTAAGTTCAAATCAAATGGCAATTTTAAACTTTACCACAAACTGTTGTAAAGATTTTACAGTTTTGAGTGACATCTTGCACGTATCTGTACAAAAAAACTATTTATCCTTTCCTATTATTACAGTAATCTCAGAGCCCGCCTTGTGCATGTATGATATTTTACAGTTACATTTAGTCATTTAGCAGAAACTTTCTTCCAAAATGACTTACAATGAGGAGACATTCAGCTATTGAACAAGAAGAGGCAATGCAAGAGGTTTTACTGGAACACAAGGGAAGTACAACACCTGTAGGAAACATGCCAAAGAAGATATGTGGCTTACGTTTATGTAGAAAAATATGGTGTATTTGATTCTCAAGTCGATAAGTCAAAATTTGTATAACGCTTGCAATTTGGAGATCAAAAATATATCTATTTAAGTGAAACGCATTTATGCGACCAAATATAAATGGGACCATTTTCACAAATTCAAAATGTATTCAGTCAGAGGATGAAGTGACCAAGTATAATGGCCTGTTTCCACTGAGTGGTACGGTACAGTTCGGTATGCTTTTATGGCCGTTTCCACTGTCAAAAGGCGTACCGTACCACTTTTTCGGCACCCTTTTGCAAGGGTACCAAACACGAGAAAGGGTACCAAACGCTATTGGTTTACAGAGATACGTTATTCGCTCACGCAACAAGCCAGAATGAAAACAAAGAAGCCGTCATGTTTTAATACACAGTCGAGAGATTACAGCGTAATTATATATACATATAATAACAAGCCCTAGTCGACCCGGGCTCAAACAAACCTTGTTGTTGTCTTGATGAACAAAGCCAAAAAGAAGAGCAGATTTTACCCTGTAGTTTTTTACGAGCCAGTCTGAAGCGCGAGCAGTTTTGCTTTCTTGTTTGTGCCCGCCGCGCATCTATATTTGAAATAACAAACTTCTTGAGCTGATGATAAGAACGTGCGCTTGATTATTGACGTGCTTTTGAAACCTGATCCTGTCAGAAACTGACAAATGCGAGACTGACGCGAAAAAAAAAAAAAAAGGAGAAGCCGGAAAAAAAGGAGCACATTATTTTTTCAGCAAACGTGAACAAACTGCCATGTTTAACTATTAATATCAACTTTTGGACTATTATGAACTCTGAATGATGGAATTACTTTCTAACAAGAGGCTACACGTGCTGCTGAAAATTACAAACACATTTAATCATGAGTGGTTTGCACTGACTGTGGGCTCTATTTCGTGTTGTTTTGAACCTAAATAAGGACTAAATGTATGTTGTGTGTAGTTTTTTCTGTAAGTGGTAACATATCAAAGACTGTAAGGGTCTGTATGTGTTTACATTTTTTGCATTTATTTATTTTATATAATTGCAGACGTTACAGTAGGCTATTTCAAACTATCATTGATCTGCAGTTATAATCAACTCATGTTCATAGAAAAGTTAGTAATAAACATTTATACAGAAGTGTTTATGTGTTATGTTAAGTGCTTCTCATATGATATGTGAGCGACCTGTACAGCTTTACTTTAGACATTTTCTTGAGCGAAAATAACGTCGACTGCAACTTTCTCTCGTACACCACGCCCACCAAAAGAGTACCATTGGTACCCTTTAGCAGTGCAAACGCAAGCTTGATAAAGGTGACCCATACTGTACCGTACTGTACCAGTCAGTGGAAACAAGCCATAGAAGTGTAACAAACCATAATTTACTCTTTAGAACTAAAGCCTTCATTAAAGCCACTACACACATAGGTTCAATCAATTGATTTAACCTTTGTCTTTCACGTTTTTAGGAGACGTTTTCCATGGAACCTGATCCTGTTGGCCATTTTTGTGAGTTTTAATATTTAATAGTCTGAGTCACTCCACCTGTAATAAACAATATTGTTTCCGTGTAATACTGTAGACAATGCGCAGGAAGGCTTTGAATTGCATTACCTTTTTTTTTTCTTGCTTTAGACACTGGCCTTATCTTTCATGACTGGAAATATAGCAAGGTGAGACATGTCTCATTAAATATACATCGCATTGTTGTGATACAGTGGGAGGGGAATGAGAAACTAGCATGGTTCTAGCTTAAAGACTGTAAACATTGGGTTCAATGGATGCACTGTAAAGCTTCTGTTAAAAAAACATTTTTTATTTATTTTTTAATTAACAAGAACCAGCATGTACAGTTTTCTTAAAATGACTTTACATTTCTTAACAAAAATGGAGTAAATGAGAAAGAAAAAAATAAATAAAAGAAATTAAAGAAAACAGAGGAGAGGGTACATAATTATCAAATTACATACAAATATATTACGCACATTTTCCAATTTTAGTTATTAACAAGAGTTATTAATGCACTTTTACTACAGGAAATGCATATATACAAACATTTTTATGTAAAAATGTTAAAGGAGCATATATTAATTGTTTCAATTGCTTTTCTATTTTTTGACTTAGAAATCACTTTTATATACATTTGAATCTCTTTTTCTAACACCATGAAGAGAGGTTTGCTTTTGGATAAAAGATTTATGTATGTCTGTTAAAACATCTTTGTCTGTTTAGTTTGCAGTGATACAATGGTTTCGTTTTCATCCCCTTTGAGTATTTGGTGTCTGATGTAATTTGAGTTAACTCTAAATGATACAGGCCTGTTTTTGATATGGGTCAAAGCTGGGAAAAATGACTTCTGCTGCTTGTTCAAACTACTTATAACAATTAAGTTGTCCCAAAAAAAACCTCGCCAACTCACACCTGCTTCATAGTCTCTTGTAGTCTTGAACACCTTGTTTGGTTGGATCAGCTGTGTTTGATTAGGGTTTGAGCAAAACTGTGCAGAGCTGCGGCCCTCCAGGAATTGAGTTTGAGACCTATGGTGTATTGTCTACATCAATTTTATTCATTTATTAATTTATTTAAAAATATATATTTTAAGTAACATTTGTGAAAATCAAATGTCCAAATAGAGGTGAAATGACCCTAAAAAATATATAAAATAATGAGTAATAACACTGAATAATAATTAATAATGTTAGCACTTCATTATTTGCTGACAAATATTTAAAACCTTGTGGTGACAGATAGCTGCAATGTTTAAGTCTTTGACTGCCGATCTACCAAATGGTTGACCATGTTTTTACTGTTTTAAATAATGACTGTTAAAGTAATTTAAAGAATGACTGTTTTAAATATTAGTTTACACACACAGCATTGTTGGTTTATAAAAAAATCTAACAAACATAATCCTGTTGCACTACTACATTTGATCTGGGTTTTATTGTAAAAAAAAAAACAAGAAAGCAAGTTAATTTGAGAATCTGAAATATTTTATGGCATACTTCAAAAAAATTAAGATGATTTAGTATTCAAAAATGTTTTATTTTGATTATGTTTTTAAATAAATCTTTCATAATATATGTATTAATTTTGGTTCTTTTACCATAAACCGACATTTGGTAGAGGTTGGTATTTTAGAAATTATGGGATGTGTTGAGAAAAAGAAAAAAAACATTGAGTGTGTTAACTAGCGACATTAGGAGTTAGAAAATGCAATCCAATTTTTTTCCCCTTGTGGGGTAGTTAATAGGATAAAGATGAAAATATCAGATAATTAGCATTTTGGTGCTGGACTGTATGCTGTTTAATATTTCATCAAATGACTGTCTGCATCGCCAATGTATTATTTTGTTTTGTTATCCTTTTGTTAATTATACCTAAAAAAGGTATAATTCTCCAATTAATTAAATGGTTTAATCTGTGTTATTTAAATAATAATTATAATTGGATAAGTATACCATTGTTATTTTTGCTCTTAAAAATACTAAATTTGAAGCTGTATGACATTTGAATATTTTGTATTTTTTATGGTTTGTGTATATGTGAGCCTTACTGAAGACCAATTTCTGTCACTGGTTGATAGAATTATTTAAATTCTGAAGGATCATGTTACACCAAGGGTTGAAATAATGGTTACTGACAATTCAACTTTACCATCAAAGTATTGATTATATCTTTTACAGGGTTTCCGCGGGGTCTTAAAAAGCCTGAATGTCTTACATTTCAAAAACTAAATTTTAGGTCTTAAAGTCCTCAATTCATTGCAATATTATCTTGTAGGTCTTAAAGCATTTGAAACGGCTCTTAATTTTCCTATGTCATGTAAAGCTACTCAGTCAGACAGACAGACACCAATCCAATCACCAGCAATCCATCTCAATAAACCTTCTATCGAAACTCTGTTTATAACTCTATTTATTAATATGGTTTAATGATCTTCCTTACAGTAACATTAGTTTAAAAGTTCTCCGTGTATTTATAGACCATATGTGGTGAGGACACTGATCTGGACAGACTGTTGAGCATACATTTAGGTCTTAAAACGTTTTAAACTTGACTTTATAAAACCTGCAGAAACCCTGTTATAATACATTAAAAAACAAATCAGCAACTTTTGAATTCCAATAATATTTGACAGGATTGCAGTTTTTACTGTATTTGTGATTAAATAAATGTAGTCTTGGTGAGCACATGGAGACTTCTTTTAATTATGGTTATTTTCTGAAATGCTATAATAACAGCGCAAACTGATCAATGTAATTTGTGTTTGTAGTTATTATAGCACTAGAGCGGTGTTCCTGGCCCTGGCCATCACAGTTGTCGTGTGTGTTGCAGTGACTGTGTTCTGCTTTCAGACAAAGGTGGGCTACACCTTTTTTTTTTTTTTTTTTTTTTTTTATATTTCCCCTTGTGCAATTATGTTTGCCATCCCATCATGTGATGAGTGTGTAACCATGCTTTTTCTATTGCATAATAGGTGGACTTCACCAAATGTTCTGGCTTTTTCTGTGTACTCGGAATAGTAGTGTTTGTGACCGGCATCATCACTGCTATTGTCCTGTCATTCAAATATGTAAGCATAATATTTAATTTAATCCAAGTTTATTTGTATAGCGCTTTTCACAATGATTATTGTTTTAAAGAAGCTTTTAAAAAGGTGCACATTTTTGTATTACAATCAAATCAAGAAAAGTTAAGGTTATTAGTTATTCATTCATTTATTCATTTTTCTTTGGCTTAGTCCCTTATTTATTAGGGGTTGTAAGAATGGGTTTTAACCACAGCGGTTCGAACTGTAGTTTTGCAGAATGACTAAAAAAGTTATCAGTATGATGGTAGAAAACTGTACATTTCTAGTCAAACCATTCTTCTGCAATCTTATACCATAAACGGAAATAAGGGCAGTATTAAAAGCTGAAAATGTGGAGGAGCGCTGCTATTGTGTGATTGTATTGTATTGCAATATGAAGCAATTAAGTGTTGATGTTAAATCAAAAGTAATTCACAAATACTTGAAAATGAGATGATTTAATGACAATAATTCTCTATGGTTACAACTGAATTAATTACAAATAACTGTATAAGATGATAAAATATGAAATGATAAAAACATATGATAATAATTATACCCAGCTTAAGTGTAATTTAAAGTTACCAGAGAGAGGGAGAGACAGGGGGAGGGAGAAAGAGAGAGGGAGAGAGCCAGAGCAGGTAAAGCGCAGAGCCAGAAAGAGCTAGAGCAAAGTTTACCACTTATTTTGTATCTTTCTTGACCATGTGACGAAAGCCCAAATGCTGAGACATTCAAACTGACCAATCAACACGTGACCACATCGTAAAACCCCCAAAATCCACACAACAGGCCCTGATCTTTGGAGAAAAAGATATGTTTTGCCATATAAACAAATGCATATGATAATTTAGACTCTTACAGGGTCGCTACAGCGGAATGAACCGCCAACTATTTCAGCATATGTTTTTCGCAGCAGATGCCCCTCTGGCTGCAACCCATTACTGGGAAACACCCATACAATCTCACATTCACACATACACTACGGACAATTTTGTTTTACTCAATTCACCTATAGCGCATATTTTTAGACTTTGGGGGAAATCGGAGCACCAGAAGGAAACCACTCCATCATGGAGAGAACATGCAGACTCCACAGACATGCCAACTGATCCAGCCAGGACTCGAACCAGTGACCATTTTGCTGTATGGCGACAGTGCTAACCACTGAGCCACCGTTCCTCCCGGTTATTAGTTATTAATAACTAGTAGCTTTTAACAGTTAAAGGTATTATATATAAACATAGTTAACCTGCAATTATATAGCTTATAACATATGTAAGCATAATATTGCATCTTTTAGTCACATTGGAAATTGTTACATTCAAAAATTCACCCTGAGGAGGATCCAAACGCAAAACTGTTAGAGTTCCTTGTTTTACTCTTCTAAACACAAATGCAGATATTTTAAAGAATGTTGGAAACCGGTAGTCACCCATAGTAGGAAAAACAAACACTTATGGAAGTCAATCGCTACCGTTTTCCTACATTCTTAAAAATAGGAGGTTGAGAAAACAATGTCAGAATTTTGGGATGTGGGTCAAATATGGGATGCCACATTTTAGTGTCAACATCAATTTTATGTGATTATCTTTCAAACACATTTTATTTTAGGTAACGTGTGAACTCAAATATCCAAATATGACTGAAATGATTGTCATGAAATATATTAAATAATGAGTAATAACACAAAATAATAATTAATAATATTAACACTTCATTAATTGCAGACAAACCTTTAAAACCCAGTAGTTTGAAGGATAGCTGTAACATAAGAGCATTTTGGTGCTGAACTGAGTGTGGTTTAATATTTTGTCCAGGGTTCATATGGGTTCTGGAAATGCTGGAAAATGCTTGATTTTTAATATAGTGTTTTCAAGGTTAGAAAAGTGCTTGGATTTTGGACAAAGTGCTTGAACCTGCTTATATTTGAAATTGCAGGGCTCGAAATTGCCACTGTTTTAGTTGCACCTGCGCCCAAAATTTTATCTTTATCTAAAGCTCAAAATATATTTGGGAGCATTTGTGCAAGTACATAAAATTGTTGCCGTGCAAGACATTCACGCAGAATGCATCTCTGCACATTTAAAACATTTGTCATGTCAACTTGCTGCAGTAAACAAAACCCGCAATGCCTGCACTGCCTTAACGCTCTTCTGGTTGGCCCACTGCTCTTGAACTGAACATGAATGGATTGGTTAATATCGGCTGCCAATCACTCAGTCAATGCCTTCCTTCAAATGAGCTACAGCTGTGAAAATGTAAAGTTCTGGAAACGAGAGAATGAAAATAACACTGACAGATTTTGTTTTAGAAACCACCTAAAGTTACAGTTAATGGCACGGCTGATCAGTGATCATGTGGTGAATGTTAATCCACCATTTACACTTTTCCAAGAGTGGATGAAAGACTTCCGGTATAGCACAATGGATTTAAATGTGAGAAAGCACATACAGCATATATAAATGTAATTTTTCGTGGTATAGGTGCTGGAAAAGCATAATGCACCTTGAAAGTGCTTGAAAAGTTCGAAATTTGAAGTTGAAAAAGGTGTAAGAACCCTGTTTGTCAAATAATTTGATCCTCGATGTATGCTTTTTGTTATATAAACTATTGTCATACCATTTTTTTTTCTTAAAAATGACAATCTAGTGTATGGAAGGAAGGCTCAGTTTAAAGCTTTAATAGATTTGAATTTTGAAAAGCATTTCTTCATCATTGACCCATATATACATGTAAAAAATAAAACCAAGTTTCTTGAGTACAGAACTTGACAAACAGTCCTGTCAGGATCTTATGTTCCAAGTCTGATATTTATTACAAAAGTACAAAAGCAGATATTTTGAAGAATGTTGGAAACCGGTAGCCATCAACACCCATAGTAGGAAAAACAAACACTATGGAAGTCAACAGCTACCGGTTTCCCACATTCTT
Source organism: Danio tinwini (assembly GCA_903798205.1). Lineage (NCBI taxonomy): Eukaryota > Metazoa > Chordata > Actinopteri > Cypriniformes > Danionidae > Danio > Danio tinwini. The sequence continues at coordinate 3,873,977 of CAIGQZ010000461.1, forward strand.
TAAAACAGAAGGGTGAGAATCCAATGTCAGAATGTTTATTTTTACATTAACTATTTCTTTAATTGATCATTTATTTGTTATTTTCTCCATTACTTTTCAGGTTCCATGGCTACACATGCTTTATGCATCTATAGGGGCCATTGCATTCACTTTGGTAAGTCTTTTAACTGTATCAAATTCAGCATTAGTTCTATATTTAAAACATTGCCCACAAATTTCATCCAAAAATCACTTTTTTTTTCATTTGTGTTTTAAATGTTTAGTTTCTGGCCTATCACACCCAGCTGCTCATCGGGAATCGGAAGCTCTCCATCAGTCCAGAAGAGTATGTGTTTGCTGCTCTTTCCCTTTATGTTGACATTGTGCAGATCTTCATCTTCCTCCTGCAAATCATCGGTTATGCGGAGAGATAGATAGATGGATCAGAAGGTGACTGATATACCTTTACTGTACTGTCATAAAAGCTTTGCTAATGCACCATGCAGTGCCTGCTCAGCCTGGTCCTAACTATAACATATACTCCAATAATACTGAACTTGTTACATAATTGCTGGCATTATACTGATCAAGCAGCCGGATTATACTTTCCACAGTTAATTATTGAGGATTTCCATCATTAAACGAACATATGCATACCTATCTGATGAAAAACGTTGGATATGTTTTAAGCCAGTGTTTCCCAACACTGTTCCTTAAGGCACACCAACAGTTCACATTTTCAACCTTTTCCTAATCGAACACTGCTGAATCAACTCATCAGAACATTAGAAGAGACTCCAAAACCAATGGGTCAGATAAGAGAGACATCCAAAATATGTACTGTTGGTGAAGCCAATGTTTCCCAACCTTTGTTACCGAAGGCACACCAACAGTGCACATTTTCAACCTATTTCTAATCAAACACACCTGAATCACCTTATCAGAAAAGACTCCAAAACCTGAAGTTAATGGGTCAGATAAGGGAGACATCTAAAATGCGTACTGTTGGTGAAGCCAGTGTTTCCCAACCTTGTTCCTGAAGGCACACCAACAGTACACATTTCAACCTATTTCTAATCAAACACACCTGAATCACCTCATCAGAAAATACTCCAAAACCTGAAGTTAATGGGTCAGATAAGAGAGACATCCAAAATATGTACTGTTGGTAAAGCCAGTGTTTCCCACCACTCTTCCTGAAGGCACACCAACAGTACACATTTTCCACCTCTTCCCAATCAAACACACCTGAACTCAGGAGAACTTTAGAAGAGACTCTAAAACCTGAAATGAATGGGTCAGATAAGGGAGACATCTAATATATGTGCTGTTGGTGAAGCCAGTGTTTCCCAACACTGTTCCTGAAGGCACACCAACAGCACACATTTTCAACCTCTTCCTAATCAAACACACCTGAACTCATCAGAGCATTAGAATACACTCCAAAACCTAAAGTTTATGGGTCAGATAAGGGAGACATTAAAATATGTACTGTTGGTGACGCCAGTGTTTCCCAGTGTTTTGTTGCTGAAGGCACACTGACACTACACATTTTCAACCTCTTCCTAATCAAACGCACCTGAATCAACTCATCAGAAGAGACACCAAAATTGGGAAATGAATGTGTCAGATAAGGGAGTTATTAAAATATGTACTGTTGGTGTGCCTGCAGGAACACAGTTGGGGAACACTGTTTTAAGCCCTATGTTATGGTAATCATAGTTTCTATTATATGGACGCTTGTTAACATAGAATAAAAAAAAAGTTATTGTGCCAATTCTGACTTAGATCTCACAATTTAGACATTTTTTCTAGAATTGTGAGTCTGAAAATATACAAACTCTAAATTGTGTGTTTATAGCTTAAAATTCTGACTAAAGGAATTTGGGAGAAAGCCTGTGACTTGCCTGTGAAATCTGATTTAATAAGAAAAGTTTAATAAGAAAAATAAAGACAAAATTACATGAAAGCCGATAAACTTTACGAGGAAAAAACGCCTCAATAAAAAAAGACTTAAAAAAAATTATTTTGCGTCATAAAAAAAATCATAATCACCTTTTTTTAAAATTCTGTGGTGGAAACAGGCAGTGGAAGGGGTCTGTATTATTCCGATTTCTACTGTATAGACTTGGATGTGCTGTATTTACTGTTGATATTAAATGTTTGTGTGTGTGTGTGTGTGATCAAGGGTTTAGCTTTTCTGCTGTTTATATACAGTCGCGTTGTATTTTATTTGACAAGATTTAAAATCACAGACATCTTTATATACAATATAAAGTCTTATATATATTTTTTGCTTTAGATTTGGGGAAAGTTTTTAGTTGAAGAATTTTATACTACATTCACAGGTCATGTGATGTACAGCAGTGCCTTTCTACTTTCGTTTAGCTCCAAAGATGCATCATTTGTTGTAAAAACTACATCGAAACGTTCATCATGTTCTCATGCAACAGTTTGATATGCTGTCATTATTTTAAGATGGTCAATAAAAGGACACTTGAGTATTATTCAGTAGTTCAATACATTTTAATTAAGCTTTTCGGTATACTTATGAACAAGTATGGTAACTATGTGGTGCCATTGTAGTTGCATTAAAATATACACAATTTCTAATACTTAAATTCTCAATTCATTTTGATAATTTACACTTATTTTTAAGTCTTCAGCTCCACATTCATCAGATCAACTGGTCCACCGTAATAAATGCTTGCTTTCTACAGTGTCTTTAAATGCACAGTTCACTGTTTTCATGGCAACCTAATGTTAAGTGCCCAATGAAGCCATTTTATTTTTCTCACAGAAATCAAGCGTTATTCCATCCCGGAAGCTGCTTTGTATCGGTTTGTTTCATAATCTCCCTCGTTGGCTCTCTTCATCCTCTGTCGGATTTTCAGCTGTTTCAGTCGGTTCTTGTCCACTTGTCTCTTTGCCAGAATAAAGCCAATGATCCCAGAAGGCAGGCCAATCATCCTAGGAGAAAAACACCAGAGTCAGTTGCTACCAAAGTCAGACATTATGCCTTTAAAGGGTACTAATTTGGACAATCCTGCAGTGTTACTGGGGGTTATTACAAGACTTTTGTGACTTAAAATTTAAATAATCTATATGTCAATGAAGTGGGCATGTATGGCTCTGTGCCCAATAAAGAGTTAAAGGGACAGTTTTATTCACCCTCTACTGAATCCAAATATTTTGAAGAACATAGGGAACCAGTTTGTTGTTGGTCCCCACTGTGAGTATTTTTATGCTACTGTGAAAGTCAATGGGGACACTACACTTTGGTTACAATATTCAATGTAACTTGTGTTCAGCATTAATTGAAACAACTTATGGATAAGTAAACATTGAAAACTACCCCTAGTGGCAGAAATTAAAGGGGTAGTTCACCCAAAGATTGTTCCACACCAGTTTGAGGATTTTTGTTCTGTTAAACACAAAAGGAGATATTTTGAAGAATGTTGGAAACTGGTGAGCAGTAACATCCATAGTGGGAAAAACAAACACTTTCGCAGTCCATTGTTTCAGGTTTCCATTCATTCATTTATTTTCCTTCGGCTTAGTCCCTTAGTCCCTTTATTCATCAGGGGTCGCCACAGGGGAATGAACCGCCAACTTATCCAGCATATGTTTTACACAGCGGATGCCCTTCCAGCTGCAACTCAGTATTGATAAACATCCATCCACACTCATACACTACAGCAGGGGTGTCCAAACTCGATCCTGGAAGACTGGTGTCCTGAAGAGTTTAGCTCAAACTCTAATCAAACACACCTGAACCAGCTAATCAAGCTCTGACTAGATATACTAGAAACTTCCTGGCAGGTGTGTTGAAGCAAGTTGGAGCTAAACTATGCAGGACACCGGCCCTCCAGGACTGAGTTTGAACACCCTTGCACTACGGCGAAATTAGTTTATTCAAATCACATGTACCTTATGTCTTTGGACTGTGGGGGAAACCAGAGCACCCAGAGGAAACCCACATCTACACAGGAAAAACATGCAAACTCCACACAGAAATGCCAACTGACCCAGCGATCTTCTTGCTGTGAGGTAACAGTGCTAGCCACTGAGCCACCAGGTTGACCTTTACAGGTTTTCAACATTTTTCAAAGTATCTTCTTTTGTGTTCACCATAACAGAAAAAGAGCAGTGCGCTGTGATTTTTATGTTGCTAGGTAACCACTGTGTCTTGGTGCTGGAGCACATGACCTTGGGCGCTTTTTCCACAGAGTTTACCTGTTTTAACTGCTAGCACAGATCGCTCCATCAAAAACACGAGGCACAGCAGGCGGTTAGAATGCAATGGACACAATAAATACTGAACCTTGATAGAAAAGTTAGTTTCTGAATCTGATTGCTTCTCTGGATTTTCAGTACTGTAGTTTCCATGCTTTTGTGGTCTAAAGCAGAAGGCAGGTATGAGCCATACTAACCATGCATATCCAATCTTCATCATGGGATTTTTGGCCTTTCCTTTGGGCATGTACTCAGGCCCGTTATCTTCTTCTTCTTCCTCCTCCTCCTCTTCCTCTTCTCTCTTTTGTTGGTTGGTTTTCTTTTCAGGTTCAGCTGCTTTCTGTGTGTTCATAACTCTTGGAGGCTCTATCTTGGTGATGGTTTGTGAAGTAAAATGTCCACAGTGTAAAGCTCTGCTGTGTAAAACATTCTCCTGCAGTGTGAGGCAAACTCTCTGCTCCGAGTGAGATCCTCGCCACAATGTCCTGTTTGACAGCTGATACAACCCTGGAAAACAAAACAAATTTGAGTCCTATTCCGTTGTTTTCTGAAAAATGCTCTTTCAGTATTATAAATCCCACTACAGCTTTCCTTCAGCTTAGTCCCTGATTCCAATAAACATTTTTTGATCAAATGGCATAGAAGAAGGCTTCCCAAAAGCACCTTCCAATCAAAAGTTCTAAAATTACATCATTTAATGCTTGTGTTTGTAAAGAATCCAAGATTTTTTTTCAGACTATAAATAATCACTTTTGGTGGAAAAGAAAGTTAAAGGTTCTTCAGTGTTCCATCAATTCAAATAAAGAACCTTTAGTTTTAAAGAAACACTCCACTTTTTTGGCAATTGACTCATTTTACAAGTATCATTGAGTTAAACCGTGGAGTTTTACCATTTTTTAAAAGTATGTTTAGCTTAGCTAAGCATAAATCATTGAATTGGATTAGACCATTAGCATAGACAGTCATATGTGTCCCACGCTGCTATAAACACTATTAGGACACATATTTCACTAAAAAGTAAAAATTGGTTGTTTTTGCGTTTATATCGAGCAAATTCGCTCTTCCGGTTTGAAAAGAAATTTTGAAGCTACGTCACGGCTATGAGATCCTTGTGTAAATTCCAGCATGGAGACTGGATGTCTGTACCGGCAAGTACAACGTAACGTCTTTGATCTTTCAGCATTATTCATGAGAAAGACTTGGTTCGAACCAATCAGCGCGCACTATTGTGAACTTTATTAATATGCATGATATAGCTTCGAAGAGACGCCATGTTGTGTTGCCAAATAAAACAAATGGAAAAAAGAAGAATTGTTCGGTGACATGGGTCGTCAGTGTTGTTTACAAATGTGCTGCAATGAAGGTTTTGTTTCCATTTTCCTGCTATTAGAGCGCAGCTGCACTCACGTGTGGATTACAGTGGCCTGCTAACAAGCGACAAAAATACGTTTGTAAGGAAAAAAATGTTACCCAAGAGCTTTTCGCATCTGGCAAAGGGTGAAATCTGGATTTGCCGCTCATCTCCTTTTAAAAAAGACGCGGTTCCAGTTCGTGTTGATTGTCCTGACTCCTGTCTACGGATTTGGTAAGTGTGTGATCAGTGTTCTTTGTTTATGTTTATTCAGATGGCAAAGTTAGTTGGTATCATCTGCTGTATTCTTTTAGTTTTTAAAGACATACCTTAGTCAAAATGATTTAGTTGCTAAGTTTACAGTACGTTAATATCACTACAATAGTCAGGACTGAAAGATCTGCTGTAAATGCTGCTCTCCGAATATAAACATGTAAACACCTTAATCAAACTATTACCATCGCGTAGGATTTTTGCCGCATTTTGTGACAGAATAGTCTACAAAGCTGTGTTTCTACCCTGAAATGTGCAGGCTTTTTTTTCTCCCATACGGCATGCAGTATCAAATTCCATTAAAACAACACTCTTCCAGCAGTTCCTTGCATCCAATGTCTCATTTGTCATGGGGGACATGAATAAAATGTTCCTGAATGAAAGTAAAAGTGCCAAACTGCAGTTGAAGTTGACAAAATAAGAACAAAACACCCGAAATTACATGAAACTCCCGAGGAAATGTGGATCGCGTGGTGTCGAATTATGTGTTATAACATGTAAATCATGAAAGGAACATTCATTTTCTTATTCACATTAAGACAAATAATTCCATTACTGATGTCTATGTAAACATAGTCACTGTCTGTCTCCCCTGCGTCTGTGTTGCCTCTGTGAAAATCAGCTGTAGTTCACTTAATGAAACTCTCCTTTTCATGCAAACCCTTCCCTCTTTCACCACTCAACACTCCTACTTAAACAAAGCTGGACTTACCCACCTTTAGGCATGGGACGATTTCAAGGTATACCGCGGTTTGGAAAAAAAATATTTTCCATTATTTGGCCTGGCACGTTTACTGCTCCAAAATATTACAAATGTTTCTCAAAATAAAATATATTGTGTTCAAAGTGGAAAAAAACTTTGTTTTTTACCCAGACATTTAAAAAGAATATATTTTAGAGCAGTAATCACAATACCGTGGTACCGTGATTTTTTTATATAAGGTTATCATACCATCAGAATCTTATACCGGCCCATGCCTACCCACCTTCCTGACTTTTTTTTTTAAACTAGAGGTGTGAGAACACCCTGCTGAGACAGAGGGGTTTCGTGGCCCTTTAAGAATTTTCTTATTTAAAGCTTGCCTCTCCTGTAGTTGCACCATGAACTAAGACCGATGAAAACTGAAAAGTTGTTATTTTCTAGGTCAATATGGCTAGCAACTGTACTCTCAACTGTATAACTCCAGGGGACTTGTATTTGAAATAGGCAATATGAGCCTATTTCAGAAAAAACTGAAATGTTCCTTTAAGACTGCACAAAATAACAAAGGAACAAAGTACCACTCAGAAAAACAGCTATATGTAAAGTAGGAAGTATCTGCTTAGGTTGGTAATGACATTTACGGTTAGGTAATCGTTTGTGTAGACAAGTTTATCGTCAGTGTTTAGTCTAGTCATCTAGAACAAATATTAGACTCCGTACTGTAGTTATAGACTTAGCTATAGAATAATACTCATGTTCATATTTAGGCTAAAGAAAAAAAATGTCCCATTTGGTGATTAAATCGTGGTTTTAAAAACATAGAAAGCTTTACGTTGGAGTGTCTATTGTTTAATAACCTAATGAAAACAAAATATACATGAAATGACGTTCCCTATAATTCGGTGTAATCTTTTTTTTTATTATTAAACAATATACTTAATCTAACCAGTAATTATTGAAACACTAATTTGTATTATACTGTACATTTTAAAAAAACTGATTATTTAATTAAAGTGGTTTTAAAAGATCGTGACAATAGAATGATTTTCGCACTGTGATTTTTTTTTTAATACGTCTTAAATATGCCTTTCTTTTTTAATCAATGCTTGAACAGTAACATAAAGGCATTAATACTTTTTAGAACTACACAAAAGACTGAGATAACAATCAATTTACATACGTTCACAATCTTTCCATTCCCATTATTAATAATACAACATATATAAATAAATAAAATAACAAAAATTAACTGAAGAAAAATATGTAGCAGGGGAGTTGAAGTCTCAAAATATGAAACCAAAATAATCTAATGAATATAATTTTATTTTTTTTTGTAGTTTGCTATTCATCTCTCTTAATGTCTTCAAATATATTACAAATTCTTTTAAAATGTTTTTACATTTTTAAAAATGTACATTTAGGAATATAAAATGTTCATAACAACAACAAATTATTCATTATGTAAGACATATTTTTATCCTTGAGTATTAGACCCAACTTGAGAAGATATTTTCTGTTGTAAGCAAACTATAACTTCATCCCAAAATGTTTGTACCAAATTACATTGGAAAAACAAGTGTTCAGTTGTTTCAATATCTAAATTACAAAACTGGCATACATTTGAGTCACCAATATTGAATATTAACCTTAGAAATTCTTTTGCTGAATAAATAGGATTGATAATATTAAAGTACACTTCTTTACATTCAGGATTAACAGGATATGAAAGAAACCTTTTTCTAATATCATACACATTTTTTCTTATCATAATGAGACAATATATAAGCTCTCTTAACAGGTCCTTGATCTTAAGATCAATTATTGTGGGATTTATCGTTAAATATTTTATTTGTTCCTTCACTAGGTTAACCATTTGCGAGGGTATATTCTTAATAATTTTAATCATATATTTTAGGAGAACAGCTTATTTGGCATCATAACTCAACATATTTCCTAAATTATCCATAACATGTGTTATTGACATTTCTTCCACCACTCATCATAAAACAGATTTTCTATACACCTGTTATAACAAATAAATATATTATGTCGGCTAAAATTATGTTTAAATATCAGTTTCCAATATAATAGTACTTGTTGATAAAAAGCATAAAGTTTTATGGGAGGTTTAAACGATTCAAAATCATTTTGTAACAAAAACTGATACCCTGACAAGACTTTATAATATATAAACTACTGTACATTTTAGTAGGTTTCTTCGGTAAAATCACAGCAACAAAAGCATAATCATTATTTACTCAGTGAAATTAAAATAGTATACATACAAAGATGACTTAGAGAATCTTCTAGAGAGTTTTTAGTCCGTCTGAAGACTTTGATAAGCTGTTCAGGTGTTTTAATTAAGCTTAATTAAAATAAATTAATCGGTCTGAACCAGACCTACTGAGTCACTGGTCATATGGGTTTTTTGTTCCTGTAGATATCATCAAAATATTTAGCTTAAACTGGTCCTTGTGTCCCATTAGTTGACATCGTTTTAACGTCGAGGCAAATTGTAAGTTGCAATTGAAAATAAGTAGCAGTAGTTTTAGTTTAATCTAATCAGCAATGTCGACTCCGTTCATTCTTACGTATGCAGTATGAATTACGATGCGAATTATTTGAATAAGTGATCGTTTACCTTGCAATGTCGACCTCATCAGCCTCCTACAGCGCGCAGCCATCTTTGTTGTGTAAGGAAGAGAACACGCGTCACGTGGCTTTGCGACGTATTTTTGTACGCGAGGTCAAAAATGAATGTTAATGTCATATTGGAATGGTTTTGTGAATATTTCCTGGAAAAAAAGTTTGGTCACTACCCCACAAATGTTTTTTATAACAAACAAAATAAGAGAAGTTACCTTTAAACTGATTCATAAATGCTATCCAGACAAGTGTAATCCTAAACAGCTTAAGAATGATATTAACACCAACTGTTCCTTTTGCTTAGTGAATCCTGAAACTTCTCATTTATTTTGGAATTGCCCTCATTCAATGACATTTTGGTGTGATGGACTTGATTGTATAAAACAGGTTAAGACAGATTTAGAATTTACATATAAGAATATTATCTTTGGTTTCCATGAATGTGAAAAGGAAAATAATACTTATTTCATAAACCTTATTTTTTGTTGGCCAAATTTCATATTCGCAAGAGCAAGTTTTGTAAGTGTAAACCTTTTTTTCCTAAATTTAAAATTGAAATGAAAATGTATTTTGAATGTATTGAAGGATCAACAAACTTAAAATCAATACAAACAAGGACTTTGAAGGACTTGACACTTATCTTGGACTAAATGACTGAAAACCCCTGGATTGTTGTTGTTGTTTGATTCATGACATTTGTTGTTAATGTTTTTCAAGCATTCAAAAAAAATAACTATAATAATACACACGTTTTATATTTCATTCTGTCATTTAACATGACTGTACACCGAGATAGATGAGAAATAATGCTATTTTATTGTAAGTCATGACTGTATATATTAGGTAAATAATGCAGACTTTCAATACAATACAATATATAAATACCATATCATATTTTATATCCTTGAAATCCACTTCTAAAGTACTACTTCTAATGCTAAACTTAATTCTATGCACTGAGATGTATATACATATATGAATGTATGATGCATCTACTACTGAGTAATATTGTATATTAAGTGCAATATATTGCATATAATGTTTACAGTATAAATGTGACGAGTCTATCTGCAATATATTTCCTTATTTAAAAAAAAATATTTTGTTAATATTTTTTTATTCTATCTATATTGTTAAAATTGTAAAAACTGTATATTAAATTAAATAAAAGTGATAAGAAAAAGAATGTTAATGTAAATTTCCAAATAAAACCCCATTTGCTTTAGGAAAGATGTAGATTTGGCTGTTTTCTAATCATCGCTGCTAATTCAGTTATTGTCCAATTGTTTTTTTACCCAACACTTTTTTGCTAATATTAATTTTAGATAACGTTAATATTAATTTCAACATGTACTAACAGCTACAGAACAGAAAGTTGTACCTTTTAAAATGAGTTTAATCACAGGGAAGAACACTAACATTTTATAATCATTACGGTAATAATACTGTAAACACGTGTTTTTTAGCTGATACATATTGTTATCAAGTAAAAGCTTGTTGTTACTGATTATTCAGTGCTCTCCTTTTTATAAGTCACTATAGGCCTACATATTGGATTTTATTTACACAGTTTAGTAGTTTATATTTAAATTCATATATGAAAATGCTAAATTTAATAGTAAAGGTTTTTGAACAGTTTGTATTGATCCACACAGAAATCTGATATGGCAATAGATGCAAATTACAAATATTACATATATGACAATATTTTACATATATTGTGAAAGTGGCCGCTCTCATATATTTTTTCCAACCACTGGAGTTATAAATAGAGTTGAAGTCAGAATTATTAGCCCCCCTTTGAATTTTTTTTCTTTTTAAAATATTTCCCAAAAATGTTTACAGTATGTCTGACCATTTTTTTTTCTTCTGGAGAAGTCTTATTTGTTTTATTTCGGCTAGAATTCGGCTTTTTAATTTATTAAAAGCCATTTTAAAGTCAATTATTAGCCCCTTTAAGTTATATATTTTTCGATTGTCTACAGAACAAAGCATCGTTATACAATAACTTGCCTTATTACCCTAACCTGCCTAACCTAGTTAAGCCTTTAAATGTCACTTTAAGCTGTATAGAAGTGTCTTGAAAAATACCTAGTCTAATATTATTCTGTCATCATGACAAAGATAAAATAAATCAGTGATTAGAGATGAGTTATTAACACTATTATGTTTAGAAATGTGTTGAAAAAAATCTCTCCATTTAACAGAAATTGGGGAAAAATAAAAAGGGGCAAATAATTCAGGGGGGCTAATAATTCTGACTTCAACTGTATGTACATATGTTCAAATATATTTATAGATAAATGGATGGGTAGTAACTATAATTTAATAAAGTTTTCAGCATAAATGAGCCCTCATAAATCTCTTTTAAATTAATATTTTCTATAGGATGCTTTACTATAATACATTTGTCCATAAAAAATAAATTGGTACCAAAGCCAACACTGGAACTGATCAAACAAAAAAAACTATTAGTCCAAAAATTAGTACACACAAATGAATATGTAAGGGAGAAATATAAAATAAAATTGTAATAAACAAAACATCAAAAGAAACATTTAAAAAAACAGCACAATTTAGTAGAAATTTTGTAGTTTATTTTTCCAATGACAATTTTTTTTAAAGGAGAAAAATTGAACATATATGTACATATTTGTAATTGCTATGATGATAAAATAATATTTATGTAGTAATTTTTGCAACATTTCTAAATCTATGTTGCATATATGACATTTTATGTTGTGTGATATCCAAATATGAACTTGTCTGTCATGTAATTTGCATATTTTTCCAAATAGCCGATTTCTGTCATTAGCATGTCATAAAGAAAAAATTCTGCTTTTCACCAGACAACATCTGTATTCATATTTATTGCATAATGAAAACTGAACTTTTGACAGAACTTTTAACACGCGATAACCTATGTATATGCAAAATGGAGGTCCATTTCTAACATTCTAAAACTTTAGCATAATAAACAAGAAACTTATTTACAAAATGACTTTTTTTCTTTTTTGCAAAATCACGAATCTTAAAAACAATGGACAGATAGACTCATCCTTATAATCCAAAACAAAAACAGAATGCAGCTAAAATCAGTGAAACAATTTACAAAGAAAGAAGAGGCTGGACAGTGCCTTCCCAAAAAACCTCATCAGCAGTCCCTTATTTTGAGTTAAAACAGCAGAGAATGTGGCAGCAAAATGTCTAGTCTTCAAAAGTGTAGTTGGGATTGACCACCAGTGTAACGTCTTCCTCCTGCGATTCTGTTTCACTGGACTCAGCAGACCCTTTCAGCCCAGACTGTTTCAACTCAATCAGAATATAATCCTGGTGAAGAGAATAAAATGAACGTTTCAAATTCATCATCACCACATGACATTTGGGTTGTTGACATGACATTGCATTTTCACATGGATATAATAAGTATTGTAATCATTTAAAATGCAGTAAAAGCTTAAACATGTCCTTGTCTTCCATGGACTTCCATAAAAACTGCTGTTGTTACATTTTTAGCCAAATCTCAAAATGCGACTGTCTCAAGCGTAGTTCAAAATAAATGACAACTCTTATAAATTAACAAGAAAATAGTCCAATATATATATATATTTTGTCATCTTTACATTTCTAAAAACATGGGAACTTTACATTTTGTCACTGAAACCCATGTCCTGCAGTGTCACTATATTAGGGCTGCATAATATATCGTTTCAGCATCGATATTGCAATGTGTGCATCTGCAATGGTTACATCGCAAAGATATGTAATGTTAAGTCTGGATTACAGTTGACCAGTAGCTACAGAATTGTATTTAATCATTGCATTTATACTGAATTTATACGATTTATGCAATAACAAAAAAAGTGTTATTTTTGTCTGTTTCTACTTCTATTTGGACTAGAAACCAGAAATTTTTTTTTTTTTTTGCATTGTGATTATTCAATTTTTGTGCCTGAATACTCCCCAGAAAACCATCAAATTGTGCTATTAAAGCTATCTTGTGAAACTATTTATATCGAAATATACATCGCCAAAAAATAAAATATCGCAATATCGTTTTTTCCCAGTGTCGTGCAGCTCTACATTATATGCTCATTTTAGATCTAGCAATTCCACAAACTTTAATTAGGTGAAAAACCTCATTTAAAATTTAACTGAAGCGCTGTGTGAAGCCCATGATGCAAACCTGTTAAGTTTTATTTGTCTTTTTCACATATTTAAATGGGAACCACTATAAAATTGTTTGGTATGACACCCTTGTTTATCAAAAGTGTCCAATGAGAATATCGTTTAAAAAATGTCATATAAAATAAATGACCCTATATAAGGATAAATGTCCAACAATGAAGATAAATCACTCTCATGCTATTTGTATATTATCAAGAGTTGTTTTTCTTCATTTTTGCTGTCACACCATTTTTAAGCTTCACTTCATTAATAATAATTTAAAAAAATGTATAACCTTAGTGACCAATCATATTTTTTATAAACATTATAGTATTGAAACTACACAAATATATCTATTTATTCTTTTAAAATTGTGTTTTACAAAAAAAACCCATTTTTTTACTATACACAGTTGAAGTCATTACAGTTATTACACACAGTTATATTACACTACATTACAGTTATTACACACAGTTATATTACACTACATTACAGTTATATACACAGTTATTAGCCCCCTTTTGAATTTTGTTTTCTTTTTTAAAAAATTTCCCAAATGATGTTTAACAGAGCAAGGACATTTTCACAGTATGTCTGATAATATTTTTTCTTCTGGAGAAAGTCTTATTTGTTTTATTTCAGCTAGAATAAAAGCAGTTTAGAATTTTTTAAAAATCATTTTAAGGTCAATATTATTAGCCCCTTTAAGCTATATTTTTTCCATAGTCTACAGAACAAACGATTATTATACAATAACTTGCCTAATTACTCCAACCTGCCTAGTTAACCTAATTAACCTAGTTAATCCTGTAAATGTCACTTTAAGCTGTATAGAAGTGTCTTGAAAAATTATTAGAAATGAGTTATTAAAACTATTATGTTCAGAAATGTGAAAATGTTGGGAAAAATACACAAAATATCCAGGGGGGCTAATATAAAATAAACATATACAGTTGTAAAATAGGTACAACTGTATATGTACCTATTTTACTACATTTATTCATATTTAACCTACACTTGAAAATACTTAAAGCTCTAGTAGGTCAGGCACAAAAAAAACAGTAACGTTTTACAATAAGGTTGTATTAGATAATGTTAGTTAATATATTTACTAACATAACAATTTTGTACTGTATTTATTCACCTTTGTTAATGTTAGTTAATAGAAATACAGTTGTTTATTGTTAGTTCATGTTAACTCGCATTACATTAACTAATGTTAACAAGCATGAATTTGGATTTTGATACTGCATTAGTAAATGTTGAATAAACAACTATGAATAAATGCTGTACATGTATTGTTCATCATCAGTTCATGTTCGTAAATAAATTCACTAATGAAACCTTATTTTAAAGCTTGACGCAGAAATTATTTATATTAAGAAATCTGTCACGATCACCAGCGATCTAATAACCAGAGATCGCTGGAATACATTAACAAACACATAGGACTACAAATCCGCCATTTATGGACTACATATTCAGTCATGCACCACACACACACAACCGGTTCCAAATCCTCTTTGATTGCAAACTCACAGCTGAAGCCGCTCATGAACTGATTACATGGACTATAAAGTCAGCACACAAACACACAATGTGGCTGAGTTTTGTTATCTGTTATAGTGACATTACAACGCGTTTCCTTTGTCTTGTTTTTGCTGTGTTTTGACCCTCGCCTTGTTTGTCTGTTGTCTCCGTCTGCTGCCAGCCTTCTGACCATCTGCCTGTTATTTTGTAGTGGTGGGCAAAGCAAGGCTTCATGAAACACTGAAACAGTCGAAGCAAATGTGTCGAAGCTTCGAAATTTTTCGAAACCCGACTCTACGGTGACACCTAGTGGTAATTTTTTTTAATGTATTGCATTGGAATAGCTTCAGCAAAGAACAGTTGAGCAAATTGAGGTATTAAACCCCACTTTGTAGGATTGAACCTTCAAGTAATTTAGTGGAGCGGTTAGGGTTCTTGACTACCATGCGGGGATAGTGGGTTCGAATCCAGGCTGATTCAAGTATTTTGAAATGCTTTCAAGAGTTCACACTTAGCTGATGATTGATAATAAAGCTTGTTTGGCATGCTGTCCCGGGAGAGAGCCCTGAGCTTGTAAGATCCTCGAGCCCTGGGCTCCCTCCTGTTTGCAGGACGAGAGGGGAGTTTGAGCTCAGGTAGATCTCGATAAACTCCCCCGGCTTATTCTAGCTGAATGGTGGAAATGGATGACTGAGGAGAGGAGTGCTTGCTTAAAGCTTGACTATGGTATTAATTTTGTGTGTTTAATTTACTGAGGGTGCATGTTATTTGGACTGTGGGAGGAAACCGGGGAACCTGGGGAAAACCCACCCCAGCACGGAGAGAACAAGCAAAACTCCACACAGAAATGTCGTCTGATTTAGTAGGCACTTAAACCAGCAGCATTCTTGCTGTGAGGCAACAGTGCTAATCACTGGGCTGCCGTGTTGCCCATCTAAAAAGGAGGGAAAGTAGAGGTGGGTGGGGGGGTTCTTCAAGACGAAGATATTGAGATAAGAAAACTCTGGTAATTTATAGTGAGTTAGGAGTCGTCTGATTGGATAATCGATCATAGGCTAATGCAGGAACAGCTGAGAACAATCATAAGCACGTGATCCTCTCGAAATTTGTTTATACATAAACTTCGCTTAATATCAGTTTGAATTGCTCTGTTCTTGTATCGTTTTGTTTCAACATTGGTCTGGCATCAGAATAAACACGTTGTGAATAAATGTCTTGTTTTGGTCATAAAACAGGTTGTTGCTAGATCAGACATGGTTGTGGCCAGAAGTTAACAAGAATTATTTATATTATTTATTAAATTTCAAATTTATTGTATTTTATTAATGTCTACCTAAAACCAACCATTACAGTAATGTAAAAATAATAATTATTGTTTTACAGTGTTACAAAAATGATGCTAAATTGAAGGCGTATCCGCAGCTGTATCCTATCTAGACTACACCATAAAACACTAACATGATTAAAATACATAAAATCATGATTTCGGAGTATTTGTACAAGTCTGGATTCGAACCCAAAAGTCCTTTGAAGCACAGTAACAACGTGCACACCCGCGGTCCACTAGACTATCTGAGACAGATATGACTTCTGAGCATGTCAGTCAAATGTACATTCGTCAGGTGTCGAGACGCTTCTGAATTGATCGATGCTTTGAAACGCTTTAGTCACGTGACCTGGGTGTTTCGGATCATGCTTCGGTGCAGTGATTCAAAACACTTGCTCTTTGGGATCTCGACACTGTTTCGAAACGTCAGTTTCACGTCAGCCATCCCTGTTATTTTGATTACGACTCTGGATTGCCCTTAAACATCTGTTTGCTCCTGTTGACCATTGCTTGCCTGACCGTCCTGTTAATAAAACCCTGCATTTGGATCTTCACCTCCCTTGTCTGTGTCACATCCCTGGTTACAACATCAATAGGCTAAAATTCTAAAAACTCATTTCTAATCATTGTTGAACCTTCTTACGATATATGCACAGCCAAATCTTTCTAACCATGCACATAATCTTTAGTGTTAAATTATTGTATTATATTTCTTGTTATTAATACTTAACTTTCAGTCAGTTAACTCAGGCACTACTACCATCATTACAGTTATTGATTTGGCCACCAGTATCATAAACAAACCCAAACAATACACACAACTCTGATTGTATCATGTGAAAATGTTTCCTTACATAGTGAACCAGTCTGTAGATCACTTTCTCTATCATGGTCTTCTTACTGATGAGTTCCATTTCTGAATCAATCTCTGATTCGATCTCCTTCAGGTACCAGTTCACTACCTCGCTCTTCTTCAGCGCCGCCTCGTCCTCGTCTAGGAGAAATGACACAATGCAAATGAGATTGTCGTGTAATTTAAAGGGCACCTATGGTGAAAAATCTACTTTTCAAGCTGTTTGGACAGACATATGTGTAGGTATAGTGTATAGACCGTCATATTGGGGTGATGTAAACACACTCAGTGCTTTTTTTTCAATTTAACAACATAAAAACGGTGGACCAATTGGATCGGTTTTGAGATCGACTAACTTGACGTAGGAGTGCGGTCCCCCCGTCACCAATATTGATTGACAGGTGTGCATTACCATATCCTTAGTATGTTGTTTCACATCCGCCATTTTCAGCGTGTGAGTCAAAGCGACGTCACCAAAGAAACACTCTGCTTTATTTTTAGATGTAAGGCTCATTGGGCTCAACATTCACCACATTATTGCTCTCCTCGCCGCCAGTGTTTGTGAGTTTTGGTGGGTTTGCATACATGTGTACTTTTCATAGCGTCTTCCTTAAACTTCAGCGGTTTGCAGTTCTCGCGGTCACAGAAGCTCCCTGTCATCTTAACTAGGTGCAGCTGGAAAGTGCGAGCGTGTTGCCTCACGTGCTGTCCCTCCATTGGAAATAACGAACAGTGTCGGGGATGAAACTGAGTACCGGAAGGGAGGGGGTGGGTGTCGCGAATGAAAGTGAGGACTGGGGGGTTTGCTCACTATTCTGCCGTCTAGGTCGCCTTTATGGACGCGCTGGCCCTGCTCAGGACACTGTTCATATTTCTGCCGCGCCACAGAGAGTTATCTGAACAGTTTTATTTTAAATAACATGCGAATGTGCGCGTCTGGTGTGTTGTGTCGTGGCTCTGAGCGGCGCATCCGGTGTATGACGGCCTTTAGTTATAGCCTCAAGCAGGTCGTACACCAGAAGCGCCGATCGGCGACAAGCAGCGTCGCATCACGCAGCGGCATGCATTTCTGAATTCTAAACATAAGTTTCAATCAGGTGACACACACCGGCACCGCAAGTGTGCGATACTTTCAACTGTCATGTGCGCGCTGCGTCGCATCCGGTGTGTGATGCCCTTCAGTCAAAGTTAAATCAGTGTGCTTGGTTATTAGTCTCGGTGTAGGCTACAAGCTCGGAGCTTTAAACTAGCACACAGTTGGCTGTAAAACTATACAAAGACACAAATGATTTTGTACTCTCTGATTGTCTGTCCGAGTCGTACATGTACGGCTGAATGCTGATCCTCTCACTCATGTTGCTGCTCTCAGTCTGCCTGTCTGTAGCCATACACAAAGCGGGGGAGCTCTTGGCTCCGCCCCCTTGTTAAGTTGGGCAGGAAGTTGAAACTAATTTTCATGTGGAGCAACATGCCCCTAAAACAGCGACCTGTGTACACGCCCCTAAAATGAGATTTTTTAACACATCATAATAAAAAAATCTGAATTGTGTTTTGAACTGAACCTAAACTGGCACACTCAGAAGAACCATAATATTAATATAACATCTTAAAAAAGGGGTAAAATAGGTGCCCTTTAATGTCTGTGTGTGATCATTTGCAGTTTAAGTCTTGTAGCGATTGCTCACCTTCCTCGGCACGACGCAGATGCAGCACCAGCAGGTTTGAAATGCGTTTATACTCCGCAAACGACAGTCTCAGTGAGGGTTTAGTGCTTTCTCCATTGACCCCGTGACCGTTGATACCATTTGTGTGCTCGTGGCCATTCACTTCTCCATTGACAGCTCCATTTACACCGTTAGGAACATCGTGCCCTGTAAAAATAAGTATAGGTATTTTTAAAGGCCCTCATACACTGTAAAAAATGCTGGGTTCCACATAATTGTTTTGTGTTGGGACAACATAAAGAAATAAAGTTAACTTATTACTTTTTACAAATTTAAGTAGATTGAACGAAAAACAATTGAAACTTAATAATTGTGTTGTTCAAGCTCTGTTTAAATAAGTAGTTTGAACAAACAGCAAATTTCATTTTTGAGTCTATCTAGGCTAATGTGGAATTTAAATAATACAAATGGTAATTGTGACTTTAAATATAACAGTTCTATTTTTTTTTTTTTTCTAATTGTACATCTTGCAATTATAATTTGTCTAAATTCTGAGTTTACATTTTGCAATTCAGATTTTTCTTGTAATTCTGAATTTACATCTGAATTTTTTTGAAAATCTTTCCTGGAGTTTTTGTCTTAAAGTTTCTTAATTCTGACTTTTACTCTCATTTTTCACTTTTATACCTGAAATTCTGATTCATTTTGCAATTGTGATCTCTCAATATTGACTATTTCTTCCAAATCTATCTTCAAATCTCTTACATTTGACTTTTCTTAATTGGAATTGAGTTAAACAGTTACCCATTTTTGACTTTTGTCCTTTCAATTCTAAAATCTTTCAAATTTTAGACAATTTGTTCATATAGATTTTGACTTTTTTTAAACCATAATCTATTAGTAGAACTAAATGTGAATGCAGCTCCCTCTTCTTGTTAAACCCATTGATTTAGAAGCATGTATCAGTTTACAGTCTGAATGAACTACTTCCACATCTAGAAAAAGACAACAACTGTACCATTCATTTGATTGTCCTCTTCCTCCTCCATGGCCTCCTCTTCCTCTTGATCCAGATTAACATCAGGCGTCTCAACCCGAATAATGGACTTGTTCAGGAGCCTGAAAGCCTCCTTGACATGCTTTGGCTGAACCTACAAGAAAAACAAAGGCCTATTTAGCTTCACCTGATAATAATTTTAGATTTTATTTGACCAAAATCAAGTTATCATCTTTGTCTCTGTTCTTCCCACACCTCATCGCAGCAGTGCATCCTGGCCATGCTCTCAGAGAGCCGGATCAAGCTCTCCAGCTGGCGTACTGTGATCCTCCAGGCTGATTTTGTGACTCCGGACCCGTCCCGCTGTCTCAGACGCTTGTACTGCTCCACGATAAACTCTTCAGACTCCTTTGAGATCTGATACCAAAACAGATTTGAGACACGGTTACTGAATAGTTAAGTTCAGCCCTGTTTACACCTGTTAATAACATTCCTTTTCTCAATTTTTGTGTCTGTCTAATATAATGAAAATATGCTGATATACCTTTTAATCTACCAAAGAATTCATCCCAGAGCTAGTGCCAACCAAGCTTTTGGTTGAAAAGTTCAGAAATTGTATTTATGTAAGACACTTATTCTTCAGCTTGGATCACGTGAAGCCCTTTGAAAATGAATTTAAAACAACTGAACACCAAAGAAGTCCACTATATTGAGAAAAATCCCTTGTTTTCCTCCATCATCTAATTTCTTTTGATTGAGCAAGGAAAGAAGTTAACATCTTAAATTATTAGTAAAATATCAGAAATCTTTTATGCTTAAAGTGAACTAATATTTTGCTACAGCAATTTGTTATTCTTTATGTTAGCAATTAATCTGTGCAAATTTATCCACTGAAAAAAATGTTCACTCAAAGCCTGACTATTTGTTGTGGCAGTCCTTTTTCGTTGACATCAGTTTGACAGCTTCAGCCACAATATTCTTAGCAAAGCCCCTTTTTACCGTTAGTTTGCTATGAGTAAATCAGTAAATGATTTTGCTGTATTTGGCTACCATTTTTGGATAGCTAGCCAATGTATTAGGGCAAACTCCATTATGCTATCCGAACAGTGCCCAGGCCTGTTTTCCGGATCGTTTGACATGTAGTGCTCTGAATCGGGCTCAGGCATGGTTCAGTTGGCCGTCCCTGGCCTGGTTGGAAGAGGTGGGCCAGAGCGCAGTTCACTTGGGCTCAGGCGTGGTACGCTTGTAGTATGAGTGCAAAGCACACCTGAGCCCGAAACTGAAGACGAGACGTGACTTTTAAGGGACTGTTTCTAATTAAAAAGAAACTAAAAGGCATTTTTCATGATTTTACTCTGAAAAATATTTCTAAAGACCTATTTTGAGAAGCAGCAGTTGGATCAAGAAGATTGAAGATGAATCTTCCACTCACTCACCTTTGGTTTAAACTGGCGAGCAAACAGCAGGTATCTGCGAATCTCATCAAGACTGTAGACGCGGTCAACAGAATTCTCAATTCTGGAGTGGAGATCCACTATACGTCTGGCTATGGCGTAATCAGTGACCTGAGTAGGGAAAAAGAAAGATTTATTGACTCACTCTGCTCCCACACTGCAGTTCAGGACACACATGCTCATCATACCTCATTGCAATCGTCCACCAGGATGAAGAAGAGATCAAATCGGGACATGATGGGTGCCGTCAGGTTGACGTTCTGTTTGAGAGATTTGGAGCGGTCGTAGCGGCCGCTCACTGGATTCGCTGCAGCCAAGATGGATGTGCGGGCATTCAGAGTGGCCTAAAATCACAATAAAACTTTCTTATGAAACAAGTATAAAATATCAGAATGTACTATGACTGGAAGTTCGAAATATACTGATTGATATCTGGCAACCTATATAACTTTTGGGTTATAATGATTATGATCATGTAACTTATGTAGCTTTGTGTTATCACAAAAGCATAAATTAGTTATTCTTAACCACGCCTCTCTTACTGTTAGTTTGCTATGAGTAGGCCCACACGGAATCTCCGCAGATTTTTCGCAGATTTTCCGCAGATTTCTGCAGATTTTTAGCCCATCATTAATTCTATTTATTTACTTACAGTTAACTATTTACTGTTAATCTAATTAGATTTGCATTTTAAATATTAAATAAAAGTTAAAAAGATATTATTTTTTATTTCACATTTTAAGGTTTTAGTTATGATACTCCTAAAATAATTCCGCAGAAATCCGCAGATTTTTACCAAAATTCTCTGCAGAAATAGCAAAAAACCTCCGCAGATTCCGTCTGGCCCTAGCTATGAGCAAATGATATGTAAAAACAAAGCCTCACTCCCTCCTTAATATTCCGCTTCAGTAGGAACTTCATCAACATAGGGAAATAAAAGTTTAAACGTTACCATTAGCATTAGAATAAAGATTTTCTTATTAAGCAAGTATAAAATATCACAATGTACTATGACTGGAAATGTGAAATATACTGGTAGACACAATAAACTGGTTGATGTCAGGCAACCTATGTAACTTTTGGGTTATAACAAGATCACGTGATTTGTGTAGTTATTATTTAAACTTTGTGAATATTATTACTTTGTTGCACAGCTTAAAGGTACAGTAGGTGATCTGCGACAATGCTAACTGGCTAGCATAAATCTCTGAAACACAGTCCCACCCCTAACGTCCAAAACTACGCCTCTTGAAATACAATCGCGCGCACCTTAAAGATGACAGCAGAACCCTCACTCAGCGGCTAGTGCTTGGTCAGTGGCATTCAGGAATTACACTCATTACTAAGCCATACTTGCATGCTATTTTAGAGCGAATATTCAGAGTAGCATGATAAACAATATAGGGAGCGTGTCACAGGCTGTCATTGTTCAAAAATGAACCAATGTGATGTGAATATAAAACCAACTTCACCTCAATAAAGCAGGCTAGGCGAAATAGCGTTATTTACTGTAGGGCTGTGTAATGGCAAGGGCCTCACGATACAATATATATCGCGATGCATGGGTCACGATACGATATATCGCGATACAATAAATATTGTGATATATTGCAATAGTTTGTATTAGTATGCGTGTCACTTTATATTGACAACTTGATAAAGTCAGCAGACAAATTTAAATTCCAATTCCAATTTATTTTCCATCCATTCCAATTCACTAAAACTGCACAGTAGGATTGAACAGAGCTTACAAATGGCATTTATTTTATATCTAATTCAGTACTCCCTGCTATAGCGTTTAGGGTTGGGCTATGTTGACCAATTTGGCATCGTACGATGTCTATTGTAAAACAAGGCGAACTAATGTGAACTAATTATTTATGAATAATTAATAAATTCATAACTAATTAATTATTTGTAGCCTACCGTTTCAACTACCTGACCTGCATGGCCTTTGTTTTACTCATAACCAAATCATAAATAAATAAATAAATAAGGATAAGTTACACACAAATTACCACCTGTCAATCACTTTTTCCCACGGGACTTGATCTGGCATGACTAGGCAGAGTGAACCATGCCATTATGGCGTCCACACACTTGCTTGGTGGCTGTGTGTGTGTGTGGTCACGTGATGTGCGTTTTCAGCAGACGGAGGGCTGTTCAGAAATGCTTGGTGAAACGCCAGTTTGGATGTGGATCATTTTCGTTCTGAAATGCCATTTTAAAACTAAGCTGTATCAGTGTAAACGGGGCCTGAGTGTGTGTTTTTAAAGAGCGCGTTTGCAACAGGAGCGGTTCGGAGGATCGTGATGCCGCCTCAGCAGCATCATGATGTCTATAGGCCATCGGCGATGGCATAGTCTATCGACCCAACCCTTATAGCGTTAAAACCAAAGTGCAGCCCCACGTCAGCTCTAAAAGCTGGAGGCACCTTTTATATTTTCCGCCATGCTCACTCTTGCTTACTTCTGATACCGTACTACTTGGCATTTTGTTGATCGCGAGTTAGCGACATCTACAGGAGCGGAGGAGGACGTCATTTGGCACAACTTGAATCGATACTTGAGGTTGGACTATCGATACACTATCGTAAAAGAAATGATCGCGATAGTTAGATGTATCAATAATATTGCACAGCTCTAATTTACTGATGTTTTGTTGTTAAACTAAATAAAATCTACATTTATTGATGCTGTAAAAGGTCCTTTATGAAGCTAAATATAATCACATCAATCCATTGCTGGAAGATGTCAGTGTCTTAACAACACTCCTGTGCATATAACCCATTTGTAACAACAACATCTACATCAGCTTTGCGTGAAGCTAAAATAGTTTTTAAACATAACATTACCTGTCTAAAAGAAATACTTCAGCCATGGTGTCGTCATTCCTCCAGCGTGCAAAATTAACTCTAATATTGATTCAGGATTTAAAAAAGTTTTGATTCAGCATGTTTTTACCGCTCGCACTCTTTCTCTCTCTCTCTCTTTCTCTCTCTCTCTCTCTCATATGGGAATTATCGGCCTGACACTATTTAATTGAATGAACATTTTTCAGTATTATGCCTTACCCAGAATATAAAATTACATAAAAATACATTTAGATCATTTACTTTAATCAATACTATTGGAATGCAAAGAGACTTTCAACCAGCACAACAAAAAATGTTTCTGAAGACAATCACCTACTGACCCTTTAAATACTACATAAATTATTCTTAGCCACGCTCCTCTTACCGTTAGTTTGCTATGAGAGAATGATGCACAAAAAGAAAGCCCCGCCCCATACTCAATATTCCATTTCAGTTGGAAGTACATCAACATACTGAAATAAATATCTAAAAGTTAACATTAACATTTGGCCTAAAATTTGACTAAAGATTTTCTTATTAAGCAAGTATCAAATATCATAATTTACTATGAATGTAAGTGCGAAATATACTTGTAGACACAAAAAACAATTGATATCTGGCAACCTATGTAACTTTTGGGTTATAACGATTATGATCACGTGACTTGAGTAGTTTTGTGACATTACTAAAGTTGATGCTTTTTAAGCCTTGTCAGTTTAAATTTTGTGACTATTTTTACTTTATCGCACGACTTAAATACTAAATAAATTATTCTTAACCATGCCTTACTGTTAGTTTGCTTTGAGGAAATGATGCACAAAAAGAAAGCCCCTCTCCTACTTAATATTCCGTTTCAGTAGCACTTCAACATACTGAAATGGTGTAAAAGTTAACATTACCATTTGGAGAAAAAAAATTAGATGTGTGTCATTTTAGGTCTATGTATTAAGTCTTGAAGGGACAGTTTGTCCAAACATTTTTTAAGTATTTTATCATTTAATCTTCCTCCACTTGTTCCAAACTTATTTGATTCTCTTTCTTCTGTTGAACACAAAAAAAGATTTACTGAAGAATGTTTGAAAGCAGAATCCATTGACTTCCAAAGTATATCTTGTTCTTACTATGAATGTCAACATCTGCTGGTTTCCAATATTCTTCAGAATATCTTGGACTGTGTTAAACAGAGCAAATAAATCAGAACCACTTTAGTGTGAGTAAATAATGAGGAAATTTCCATATATGAGTGAACTATGCCTTTAAGTTTAAGTTAATCAAACAACTAAATAAAACTATGCTGTTCCCTATTGAAATTAAGAAAGAAAAGTAGCTATTTTGTCATTTTTATTATAAGATTTTTCATTATATATTTTTATTTTTATTAAGATTTTTTTCACAGGAACACATTTATGCCAATTTAAGCTAATATGTGGCCTGCATTTTGTCCTATGACCCTTACTTTGACTCCTGCTTTGGTGATGGAGATGGTCTGCTGCTCCATGGCTTCATGGATGGCCACCTGGTCTCTCGTTTCCATCTTATCAAACTCATCAATGCAGCAAACGCCCTATTGGAGACGACATTTGTTAATATCAAATCAATACAAATTTTAATGACCAAACTATGCTATGCTTTTAAATCATTTGTTAAACATAAACTCACATTGTCAGCCAGCATGAGAGCTCCGGCTTCAATGACGAATTCGTGTGACTCCTCATCTCTCACCACAGCAGCTGTAAGACCAGCAGCGCTGGAGGCTTTACCGCTGGTGTAGACGGCCCGCGGACAGAACTCCTCCACATGCCTGAAAAACAGACAAATCATCATCAGTACTCAGCGATGTTTCAGTTTATTACACGGCTGACTGGAATACTTGATTCTGATCGGTCAGCCACTACAATCCAAGGCACGTTTTTCCCAGATAACAACCTCTGAAACTAATAGAACAGGCTCATCTGGGTACTTCAAACTATCTTGACCATTAAATATATACACTCACCGGCCACTTTAATAGGTACAACTGTCCAACTGCTCGTTAACGCAAATTTCTAATCAGCCAATCACATGGCAGCAACTCAATGCAACGCCATAGCCTACCTGAGTAATGTTGCTGACCATGTTCATCCCTTTATGGCCACAGTGTACCCATCTTCTGATGGCTACTTCCAGCAGGATAACGTGCCATGTCATAAGAAACAAATTATTTCAGACTGGTTTATTGAATATGACAATGAGTTAACTGTACTCAAATGGCCTCCACAGTCACCAGGTCTCAATCCAATAGAGCACATTTGGGATGTGGTAGAACGGGATTCGCATAATGGATGTGTTCTGAAGGCAAAAGGGGGTCCAACGAGGTACTAGTAAAGTGTGCCTAATAAAGTGGCCGGCGAGTGTACGGTACATACATATATACTTTTCTGTCAGCTTTATATTTAATTAAAGGATTAATAAATTATTACAATACAATAACTACGTTTATATGGACATCAGTAATCAAATTATTTGCCTTAATCTAATCAAGACAAAAATATGATTAAGGTGCTTACATGAGTTGCTTTTTGAATGTTCCTTTCATGATTCCGTTTTACATGTTATAACACATAATTCGATTAACGTCATTGCGTCATCACGCTATCCACATTTCCTCAGAGTTTTATGTAATTTTGGGCGTTTCATTTTTAATTTGTCGACTTTAACTGCAGTTTGGCACTTTCACTTTCACTCAGGAACATTTCATGCATGCCCCCCCGTGACAAACGAGATATTGGATGCAACTATGAACTGGTGGAAGAGTTGTTTTAATGGAAGTTCATACCGCACACTAAATTGAAGAAGAAAAAACCTCTGCATTTTACAATGCAGGTGTCTGTGGTCTTCACTGACTGAGTAGGTGCAAAGAATAGTCAAACAGCCATGTCTCAGTGTGTGGACTATCCTGTTGCAAAACGCGGCGAAAATTCCTACATCACGGTAATAGTTTGATTGTGGTGTTTACATGTCTGTACTGCACTTCAATAATGCGACTAAGATCGGCATACTCCACATGTCTTAATTCCATTTCTCTTTAGTTCGATTATGACCTTAATCGGATAAAAATAATAAAAAATGGCTGTTTACTTGATAGACTTTTAATCAATCGCATCAAAATTGAATTATCCGCTTATTAAGTGGTGACGTGATGGTGACGTATGTAATACTGTTTCCGGGTCCAAGCCGCCACTCATTTGAATTGACTAAATATTCGTTTATGATATCTTTTTATTCATATCACACAATTAAAGTGAATTTTATATAAAGTCATAGTGTACACGACAATCTCTGGGCTTGCTGCATCACAAATACTAAAATTTTTACAATTTAAAAAAATGTATTTTTTTTCTGGCCATCAGATATTAGGCATGGACATATACAGGGAGTGCAGAATTATTAGGCAAGTTGTATTTTTGAGGATTAATTTTATTATTGAACAACAACCATGTTCTCAATGAACCCAAAAAACTCATTAATATCAAAGCCGAATATTTTTAGAAGTAGTTTTTAGTTTTAGCTATTTTAGGAGGATATCTGTGTGTGCAGGTGACTATTATTGTGCATAATTATTGGGTAACTTAACAAAAAACAAATATATACCCATTTTAATTATTTTTTTACCAGTGAAACCAATATAACATCTCAACATTCACAAATATACATTTCTGACATTCAACAACAAAACAAAAACAAATCAGTGACCAATATAGCCACCTTTCTTTGCAAGGACAATCAAAAGCCTGCCATCCATGGATTCTGTCAGTGTTTTGATCTGTTCACCATCAACATTGCATGCAGCAGCAACCACAGCCTCCCAGACACTGTTCAGAGAGGTGTACTGTTTTCCCTCCTTGTAAATCTCACATTTGATGATGGACCACAGGTTCTCTATGGGGTTCAGATCAGGTGAACAAGGAGGACATGTCATTAGTTTTTCTTCTTTTAGACCCTTTCTTGCCAGCCATGCTGTGGAGTACTTGGACGAGCGTGATGGAGCATTGTCCCGCATGAAAATCATGTTTTTCTTGAAGGATGCAGACTTCTTCCTGTACCACTGCTTGTAGAAGGTGTCTTCCAGAAACTGGCAGTAGGACTGGGAGTTGAGCTTGACTCCATCCTCAACCCGAAAAGGCCCCACAAGCTCATCTTTGATGATACCAGCCCAAACCAGTACTCCACCTCCACCTTGCTGGCGTCTGAGTTGGACTGGAGCTCTCTGCCCTTTACCGATCCAGCCACGGGCCCATCCATCTGGCCCATCAAGACTCACTCTCATTTCATCAGTCCATAAAACCTTAGAAAAATCAGTCTTGAGATATTTCTTGACCCAGTCTTGACGTTTCAGTTTGTGTGTCTTGTTCAGTGGTGGTCGTTTTTCAGCCTTTCTTACCTTGGCCATGTCTCTGACTATTGCACACCTTGTGCTTTTGGGCACTCCAGTGATGTTGCAGCTCTGAAATATGGCAAAACTTGTGGCAAGTGGAATCCTGGCAGCTGCACGCTTGACTTTTCTCAGTTCATGGGCAGTTATTTTGCGCCTTGGTTTTTCCACACGCTTCTTGAGACCCTGTTGATTATTTTGAATGAAATGCTTGATTGTTCGATGATCACGCTTCAGAAGCTTGGCAATTTTAAGAGTGCTGCATCCCTCTGCAAGATATTTCACTATTTTTGGACTTTTCGGAGCCTGTCAAGTCCTTCTTTTGACCCATTTTGCCAAAGAAAAGGAAGTTGCCTAATAATTATGCACACCTGATATAGGGTGTTGATGTCATTAGACCACACCCCTTCTCATTACAGAGATGCACATCACTTAATATGCTGAATTGGTAGTAGGCTTTCGAGCCTATACAGCTTGGAGTAAGACAACATGCATAAAGAGGATGATGTGGTCAAAATACTTATTTGCCTAATAATTCTGCACTCCCTGTATATTGCGATCGTGATTTTCGAAAGTATTACATCGCTTTGTAAACGTTTATTATTAGCATTTGATGAGTCTCCTCATTAAGTTTCATAGAGCGCTTGGACCCGGAAGCTCCTTCGCGTGATGTCACACTTAACAAGCGGATTGGTGTTCATGTAAACGTACTCAATGTTTGTCAAAATGTCTGTCAAATGTTTTTTTGGCAAACAGCCACAAAAAAAGTTGAATTAATATATCTAGTCGGTTATTTGTGTAGAATAAAGCCCTTCACAGTCTTATACAACAGCCCTCATCTTTGCATCTGGTTTTTAATAAGTCTTTCGGGCTTTACTTTGCCATAACACATTGGAGGAAAGTGTAAAAAGTTAGTCTACTGCCTAGTTACACCCTATATTCTCATTCTAATAAAAAACATGCATTTTCAACGTCAACTTGAAGCAAATCATCATCACAAAAAAAATCCCAAATGTGAGATTTGTGCAAATGTGCATTTCCATTAAGTTCTTAGAGCGGCTAAATGTAGTATTGGTAACCTAGTAACCAACTGTAAACAAGACAAGCTTAATGGATGGAAAAGTGTTCTAAAACTATTTATGTAAACATTAGTATTTACATAATTTACTTTGCTGATATACTTGTGGAAACTGCACTCACTTGAGGAACTGGCTCTTGGCTGTGCTTGGATCTCCTACAACACAAACGTTGATGTCTCCCCTCAAAGAAGTTCCCTCCATGGTGGTTTTAGGAACACCTCCGAACAGCATCAGCAGAACTCCTCGCTTTACCTCATCGTTACCTAACAGCAACACATTCCATATTAGACTCGGAACAAGATGTGATATAGCATGACTACATTTGGGTACACCACTTAAAGTAGATAGAAGGTTAAATTAAAAGGTTATTTTTCATTCTTGTTTTAAAAGGTTATTATTTTTTAGTTATTCACTAAAAATTCCATCTATAATCTATTTACTCACGATATTGCAAAACAATACAATTTTCATTCATTTTTGAAAGACAAATAAAGATAACACCATTTCTGTCCTTGTAAATATATAATTTGGTGGAATGGCCTTTTAAACAGAGAAACAAAAACATCTCAACTTGAGAAGATGAGCATAAGTCTAAGTATTAGTAAACAGGATGAGTAAAAAATTAACAGATTTTTGGACGAACAAGAGCAACTGCACTTCTAACAGTGTATACACTATCTTACAAAAGTCTTGTCGTAAATCCCAGTTGTAAGAGGATCAAACAATAACTTGACTTCTGGTGGATCATTTGGAAAAGTGGCAGAAGATATATTTTTCCAATGAATCATCTGTTGAAACTGCATCCCATTCATCACAAATACTGCAGAAGACCTATTGGAACCCGCATGGGCCCAAGATTTTTATGGCAACAGCGACAGCCTGAGGTATTAAGACATTTGTGCTGCCCATTATATTACAAACCACAGGACAGGGAAAATTCAACAGCAGGATAGCACTCCTTCTTATTCTTCAGCCTCCACATCAATGTTCCTGAAAGCAAAGAAGGTCAAGGTGCTCCAGGATTGGCCAGCCCAGTCACCAGACATGAACATTATTGAGCATGTCTGGGGTAAGATGATGGAGGAGGCATTTAAGATGAATCTTAAGAACCTTGATGAACTTTGGGAGTCCTGCAAGAACGCTTTGCCATTGCAGATGACTTTATTAATAAGTTATTTGAGTCATTGCAGAGATGTATGGATGCAGTCATCCAAGCTCATGGGAGTCACACACAATATTTATTCTTTTTCCACTCCACCATGACTTTATATTCTATACTGTACATTATTTCTGTTATGTGACAAGACTTTTGTCTAAGCAAAGTCAGACCTTACTGTCCTAATTAAATAATTAAAAATGATCATATTTTATTTTGGTAAAATAAGCGTAATCTAGAGGCTTTTGTCAACTAGAAGTCAAGTTATTATTTGTTGTTTGTAAAACTTGGATAGGCGGCAAGACTTTTTTCAGGTAGTGAGCGTTAATTTACAACTGCCTGTAATCCCTATTAAGCATCACATGTTGTGACAGGTGAATTTTTTCAGTATAAACACCAATTGATATTATTGGAATGGCTCCCAAATTCTTTCTTTTTCCAACTGATAAATGATAAAACATTGTGAGCCAATGAGAAATTACTATAATAATAATAATAATTTTTTCCTTACATTTATACAGCGCTTTTCTGGGTACTTAAAGCGCTTTACACAATGGGGGGGAATCTCCTCATCCACCACCAGTGTGCAGCATACACCTGGCACGTGATGGCAGCCATTTTGCACCAGACTGCACACCACACACCAGCTGATTGGTGAAGAAAAGACAGAGTGAAGCCAATTGTGATATGGGGAGGGTTGGGAGACCATGATAGACAGAGGCCAGTGGGCAGGATGCCGGGGTTAAACCCCTACTCTTTTTTCAAAGGACATTCTGGGATTTTTAATGACCACAGAGAGTAAGGACCTCGGTTTAATGTCTCATCCGAAAGACGTCACTCACTGAGCAGTATAGAGTGCCCATTACTATACTGGGGCATTAGGACCAACACAGACTGCAGGTTGGGCGCCCCCTGCTAGCCTCACTAACACCACTTCCGGTAGCAACCTAGCTTTTCCATGTGTTCTCCCATCCAGGTACTCACCGGGCGCAGCCCTGCTTAGCTTTAGTGGGCGACCATGTGAGAGTTGCAGAGAGCTAGCTGCCGGCTACCATAAAAAAATTCAATTCACCATTTGTAGGCACAATCATAAAGCAACATTTGACAAAACTATAAAATCAGCTTATAGTTTGACAACTACTGAACACTCTAGTAACAGTATTTTTAGTTACAGATTATCAACTTATTTTTTGTCCTTTCTTCCAAATCAGTTTGAGTAATTTTTGTTCTGTCAAACACAAAAGAAGATATTTTGAATAATGTTGAAAATCAGTTAACTTGCATAGTATTTGTCTTTCATACTATGGATGTCAGTGGTTACCGGTTTCCAATGTTTATCAATATGCAGTATCTTCTTTTAATGTTTAACTACAAAAAACTGTTTTAAACCAAGTAAAAGGTGAGTAAATAATGACAGAATTTTCTATCAGAACTATCCCTTTAAGACATTTCATAGTAATACTAACTGACCGTGAATGGTAGGGAACAGGCTGGTGCAGAGATTATGGTAGAGGTTTTTATCTTGACTCATCTCAAACACCTTCTCCCACTCCTGCACCGACATCTGTTTCTTGATACTCTCTGCCGTCTGCTCCTCATCTCGAATCTCCTTACCGCCAAACTACAAATGCAGATATCCAATTAACTGAAAATAATAAAAACGGAGACCTCCTGATCGATACACTGAGCTTGACTCTTACTCTGGGATTGGTGGGGGCGACGTGGCATGCCAAGAAAGCCAGTTTGTAGGACAGTTCTCTGACACCCAGTGCTTTAAGCCCACGCAAACCTTCATTCTCATAGCCCTGGACTCCTGCCGTACGAGAGCTGGTCTCAGCGCGCACACCTGAAACAAACACAATCAGATTTCACTCAGACTAACAAACACCGTATAATCATCACTATCTAGTTACCGTCAGCATATGTTAATGCACAATTTGAAGTACTGTATGAGAAACAAGACGGAAACACCAAATTTCAAATAAAAGAATACCTTAATTTGCAAAAATGTTTTATTCTTGCTTGAGTTGGTTTTGGACTTGTTTAATAAAGAGTAATAATTGTGAATAATTAGAGATGGAAATGCATTTGACGAATAAACTTGAACATACTTAAGAATGAGGGAACATTAAACCCATGCGATTAATCAGCTGCCTCCATTTTCTATGTCTTGATTACTGTTGGTTACTAGGTTACCAATACTATATTTAGCCACTCTAAGTGCTCATTCAAATCGATTCTAAACACGCTTGATGCGGCGCTCAGGAATGGGTTTAAAATAAGTGCAGCACAAGGTCCACATGACACAATATTATGAATGTGATGTAATAACAACAATAACAAACTCATAGTAAAACAATATGTTATGATAAGCACTTGAAGATATGTTAAATAACTCAGGATATCTGGACAAAGCCACGACGAATGCCTCCTTCGCCATAACAGTAAATAAAACAGTTGTCATGCCAGCTTTCTACAACAAACTGAAGCTCGCAACGGTTTCCCCGCCTCCAAGTTCTTCTGATTGGTCCACTGCTTTTGGATATAATAGAGATGAGCTGCGCTGCGTGTGAAAGATCTTGACACAGAACCTGACACAGCGTCTAAAAAAACGCGAGAGTAGCAGTCAAACACGTCCATCTGTTGCATGTTGACAATGGAAATCAATAGAAAAGAATGCACTGTGTGAACAGCCCCTAAAAACTTGATGAAAATGCACTTAACTCACTTTTGTTTTTCTGCACATTTTGAAAAAATTTGTTTCATGTTAAGATGAAAAACCGGTTAGTTGTGCTGGACTAGATGAGAGGTGCGTACCTGGTGTGGCCAGCTGGGATATATCAGGCACAACAATGAGGGAACCAATGAAGTCACATTTATCTCCGGCCTGTGCTGACTCCACAGCCTCGGCCCGCAGGATCACCTCCATACTGCGAGGAATGGAGCCCCGGGGCAGCTCAGCCTGCGTCTCCTGGATGCGTACCTGGATTCATAGCAGGTAAAATGTAAAAAAAATTGAGTAATAACACTTTAGGGTGCCCTTTAAGCAGTTTTAACAAAATAATGGTGTTATTTAAAAGCACCCAAGCATACACTTCCAAACCACAAGACTTTGCCCCTTTTTGATTTATCATTACTAGGCATAACCCTTCCTGCTGATTGGATGTAAGTCGGAAAAGCATTTTCCACTAGTACACCTTTAAATGTAGTAGGTCTGATGCTGTGTTCACACCAGATGAGGCATGCGCGAATAAATCGATAATCTAATAAATAATAGTCTAAACATTTTGCGTTTACTCGCTTCATTCATGCGTCAAATTCACTTCACAATAGACGCGAATTCACGTTATGGGTAAGGCTTCTGTCTTCCCGGTGACTCTAGCTTCATTGTTAAATGGCTAAAATTGATTTTATTGAAAGAGTAGCTGTGCTTTATGTGCTTGGTGGGCTGAAAAAGAGTGTAGATTCGTTCTGTGCCATGTCTGAGTCCACTAAATCCTTTCAGAGGTGCACCTTTTTTTGTGAATTCATCAAGTTTATTCACACAAATCACATTAATTGTGCAGCCTCATTTGCACGAATAGCGCCGCAGGATGTCTATTCGCGTCTTTGCATTGACTTAACATGTAAATCACTCACAGTTGACGCTGGTGTAAGTGTGGTGTGAACGCACCATGATAAAAATAAAATAAAAAAGAAAGAAGAAACTGTAGAGAAAAAACTATACAGCATTTTTGTTTAAATTTACAGCATTTTGTTCAGAAAAGGTACAAAATCTTGTGAACTTTTTAGTTTTCTTTACTAAAATGCATTTTAAATAGTAATAACATTTTTTTAATCAGAAAAGCAGCAGATACCCCTATTCATTTGTAAATATGGTTGTTAAACCATAATATAAAGTTCATCTTTTTTTGTCATCATTTTATTTTAGTTGTATTAATATTATTTTTTATTTAAAGTTTAGATTTAGATTTGAAAACTGTTATTGAAAATTACTGTGGAAATATTTTTTCTGACATTCCTCTTGAAGAACATGTAGCCATCAATGTTTTGCTTCAAGGCTGAGCCATCAGAAAGCAAAAATTAGTTTTGTAATATAATCTTCACACGAACATTTATAAATCTTCAAATGTGAATATTTGGTATTTTAACATCTTCATAATTTCAAAAAGCTTTACAGAACACAACATTTATGTATCTAATATGGTACTTAAGTATAAACCCCATGACACAGAGGATAACATGACGTGTAAAACGGATTGACAGACAGTTTAAAAAAAGCACCTGTCATACCTTCTGGAAGTCAATGAATTTTGACTTGTTGGTATCTAGGAGAAAGCGTCTGCGGTTGTTGCACACAGGATTGCGACAAATGCTGGGCTGAGTGTATTTAAACTGCTGCTCCACATCTTTTATCACTCCCTGACAGTCCAAACACAGAAAGGTCCCGCTCACCAGCTCGGGGTGAACCGGGTGAGTACGGACCACCTGACCGCTGATGCGCACCAGTGATCCGACCTTCACTGTGGTCAACTCACGGATCCTGCAGAAAAAAATACAAAACCATGTTAGTTAAAGATGGTGACTGCTGAAAACTGTTAGATAATTTGATCAAATATGAAATATTACAAAAAAATCACTTCATCCTTTTTTAAAATGTTCAATTATTCATTCAATGATTCAATAATGACAATTTTCCATCTTTTATATTACATATAGCAGTTTATGGCTCTTAATTTCTTGTCAATAATTTACTATTTATAAATTGATGTTCTTCCACTTGCTTGTATAAAGCCTGATTCAAACCAAAAATTGAGATATGAATTCTATGAGATCTCGCAAAATAGAACTGAAGTCTATTATAGATTTGATTAATAAGTCATCGTCTTATGTATCTGTTTACTTGTGTCTGGTCGGTAGATCCTGGAAGGCCACGTAGAATTCCTTGGAGGTGGGAACTTCTCCGTGATCCCGAGCAAAATTACGAACAGCACGGCACAAGAAGGGGTACAGCCTAAAACAAAAACAATACTTTGTTAATGCAGGTACAATCATTGTATTGCACATTTTGATTTGTTAGGTACAGAGCAAAAAAGACAATGATAGAATTACAAATAGAACTAAAAGAGCGAATAAACAAATTAGTTTTAATCAAGCCAAAACTTCCAAGTGTAAACACACCAAAACTATGCTTCAGGTTGTTCCAGATTAATTCTCCTTTACAAATGACACTTGCGTTTCAAAAAAATAGCAAATGCAAGCATGCAATAACATCGTCCCTGTTATATTTATTGACATACAAAATACTGTGGTAATAACAACCAACAATTTACACTTCATTTTAGTGTCCATGTTGCATTTAAAGGGATAGTTCACCCAAAAATGAAATTACATTATTATTTACTCACCCTTGACTTGATCCAAACCAGTTTGAGTTTTTTGTTCAGTTGAACATAATAGATGTTTTGAGGAATGTTAGAAACCGCTAACCATTGACATCCGTAGTAGTTTTTTTTTGCCCTACTATGGAAGTCAATTGCTACTGGTTTCCAACATTCTTCAAAATATCTTCTTTTCCAGTAAACCAAACAAAAATAAATACATAAACTCAAACTAGTTTAAAACAAGTCAAGGAAGAGTTTATTATGACAGAATTTTCATTTTGGTTGAAATATCCCTTTAATTACTGTAGAATTAGAGGCTGAATTAGTGTATGGTTTACAGATATTGCATATAAGTACACATACTTTACTGTTGTTTATATATTAGGTAAATGTGTAACAAGAATTGAAATGTGGTAAAAGAAATAGTTGCCACATATCCACAGCAGTATATTATACACTTATAAACAGCGAATTAATTAGGAAAATTCATGAACACTTTTTCTATTTTACCTGTAGAATTCCTCCTGGATGGCGGTTGCCAGTTCTTGGTTAAATCCCTCAAGGTCGGTGAAACTGACCGCGAGTGTGTTCCTCTCAGGCCGGATCAGCTCCTCCGCGTCCCGCAGGTACTTCACTTCACCATCGCTATTCTGAAACCTCCACACAGAAGAATTGGCGGACATTTTGATTATGACTATAGATTAAGGCTTATCACACGCAAAATAAAACGACTTAACATTATACCAAACAAAACACTTGAACGAAGATGGCTTGCTCTCACGTGTAACTTACAAGCCTAGTTAAATATGTTCAAGCTGGTATGTTAACTTTATAAATCCATATAATGTGCATTGTGTGCTTTAAGATGAAAACATACAAAGGTTGCTACTGTAAAAGCGTGACTTTTTTCATTAAATGTAAGTAAAATGGCAACCGAGTAACTTCGATTATGAAGAACTGTAAGATAAACCGCATTTACTCACTCTTCCAAAAAGGCCTGGAATAATTTCTGACATTTTTCTGCCAGTTCGTCCTTGATCACCTGACCAGCGTTCTGATTTACTCCAGACTCCGTAAGATCCATTTTTTTCTATTCAATTGCTATTACAGAGTTATAACAATGCTGCACTCTCCTTCCCGTCTTGCACATGAAGCACACGAGCTTCTTTGGGAGTTTTCGCGCGAAATTGTGTACCATGTGATTATTTTCGCGCCACCGTGAACCAATTAGATTGTTGCTTTTCGCTGCTGCGACTACAATTGGACCGTCGTGACCAATCGTTTTCAAGCATTCTGTTTAAGGGCGTGGCATCACGTTGATGTTATAGGGTTTCCGTAATCTTATTTTTAAACAAAGGAAAAGTGTTAATAAAGTATATAAGAAAAGTATTTATTAATATGACACGGTGAAAAGATGATTGCTCAAAACAGCAGGAGCTTATCGTTTTTTGACTGTTCAGGTATTGTATTTTAAAAATACAGAATAAAATAATGTAATTATTAGTATTGGTATTATATATATATTATATATTCATATTATTTAAACATTTCTTTGTGTGTTTTATTCAAGTAGTTCACGTAAAACATCTTAACGGTGTAAAAAAAAAGTTTGTCAGACTATGGCAATGCTTGGTCACCTGACACATGTTACTCTACTCTGCGCCGTTGAGTTTGAACCAATCCCAGTCGTTAATGATTATCGGTTAGGACAAAGTTGTAACGTTTTATAAAATGGTTAGGTTGGAGTTTTGTATGCAATGTATCTGTATCTTTCGGACGTATTTGATTCGCATCATGTTCATAGTTTATTCGAATTGTACTGAGGCAGTTACTTGTAAAACCACTCGCTCAGGTCAGTCGCCCTTAGTTCAGTCCTATGAGTTCAGTCAACAAAGTATTTCTCCTGTCTGTTGCTTTTTAACGTGATATATGCTTATTTTTTTCCTGTTTGGCATACCACTTACCCATTTTTGAAACAATTATTTTTGTCAATAGTAGATGGCGTTATTGTTTTATTATTTTGTAAACTTCAAGGTTTTTAATCGAGGCAGCAGATGGCGCCATACAATTAAATTATGCAGATTTCAAAACAAGCAAGAGAAAAATGAGATATCAGAAATATGACATGAAAAATATTTTAAACATTGTGTGTGTGATTTATGTTTTCCCCAGACAACAACTAAAATCTCAGGACGTGTATTAAAACTAAAAAGCACGCAATAATAGCTTTCATTTCTAAGAGAAAACCAAATATATGTGATATGTGTAACAAATAGGTGTTACAGTACCATCAGCGATTGTGATATTTATCTGAACGTACATTAGCTAATTGTATGATACTAGAGTTGTACAAATTATACTTCTGTAATCTCACTGGATGAGTAAAATAGGATACTTTAAAAAGAAAGAAAGAAAAAGGAAAGTCTATCTAATCTAATTTGCATTTGCTGGAAGAAAACGTGTGGGTTTTGAATTATAAGACGTTGCCACTCTGATTGACTGTTTGCTAATATCCAATTAGGTTATTCTTGTTAATTTAACATTATCTGAATGTCACATAAGCAAAGATGACAAATTTGTTATTTTATTCATTAGAAATCGAGATAAATCACGCACAGTATAATAGTTAGCTGCTAAAATTATTCAGTCTAAATAACTTAAGAGTTTTATGTCAATAAACTCTTAATTGCTGATAATGTATAGCAATGTCAGGCCTGTAACCAGCCTTTTTGCAGTAATTCGCCCAATTTTCTATTTAACTATGAGGTTTAAATACTGCATTTAAGTGACATTTAAAGCACCATTTTTAGCTGGATTAGCTTGTCGGGTGGTCATAATAATCACACTTTTTGATGTACCAAAAACATTTCCTAAAGATTAAGAATAAAGAAATATTTAAAAAACAAAAAGCAATGTATTTATACGTATTATTTTAAAATACAAATGTATCACATCATATATCATTAGGGAAAAAAGAAATCTGTGAAGGCTTTAAATTAAAAAACGCTTATTAAGGCAAAATAAATTGTAATTTATTAGGCAAGTAACAAAGTGGCCAGTACCCTAAACTTTCCTGTGAGATTTTGTCCATCTGCATAATTACAAATTTTAACATAATGATAATAATGTAGAGCTTCCTGATTTTTCTAGCCTCTCTTGTAAAAAGTATATTTGAAAATACAGATAACAACAATAGCCTAATTAGTATTCAAATAAAATTGTATAAGCTTCAAATTTATTTTCGTTTGGTTGGTGCTTCACACCTTTTATTGGTCTTATTTTTCTTTTAAGAATAAGGTCCAAGATTTACAATAAAAGTTACTTGTAAAATGTTTTCTCTATTTAACAACAATTCAGTAGGTCAATAGTGAAAGATGACTTCACTTACGTCAGTTTCTTCTCAATCTTAAAATAACTCATTGAAGAAGGTGTTTTACAGTTTATGATGGCAAAATAAGACAAATGAGCTCATGTATGGGACAAATTCTGGACCTTTGTCAGTGAGTCTTTTGAACAATCCGATCCCCCCCTGGCTAAGGGCCTGAATGTTAGATATGGTGATGCAGGCAAATGTGCTAAAATCTAACAAATATGTATGCTAGAAGCATGCATGCTATAAGCAACTAGTTAGTAGTAAATATATATATTTACCTATTCTTAATGTTAACATTTTTATAAAGCTTTATAATCTGCAAAGATGAATCATAAACATTTTATTTCAACTCTGTTTGAGTTTAGAGTTCTTCTGTTACAAAGGAAGATAATCTGAAGATTGTTGGGCGGAAAACAGCCATTCACTTCTATAGGTCACACTTTGTTTTGATGGTCCGTTTGTTGAATTTAAGTTACATTGCATCTTTGTGCCAACTAATTCTCATTAGATTATAAGTAGACTGTTAGGTTGCGGTTAGGGTTGTGGTTGGGATTACGGTTAGTGTAAATTGACATGTACTTGCAAAGTTTCTTATAGTCAGTTAAATGTCTGTTGAAGGAGCAGTATCAACAGATATTAAGCAGTCTACTAATACTCAATTGGACCATCAAAAAAAAGTGTTATTGTATTTTTGGATCCTATACTAAGGATTTCAATCGTTGCTTTCTACAAACATTCTTCAGAAAACACTCAAAAATGACTTTTGCTGCTTGTTCAAACTACTAATTTAAAATGAATTGAAACAACACAAAGTTTTTTAGGGACAACTTAATTTTTTATGTGCAATCCACTTCAATTTGTAAAAATTATTCATTAAACTTAATCGATTTGTGTTGGGACAACATAAAGGAATTGTGTGGAACCCAGCATGTTTTTAAAGTGTTTTTTGTTTTTTGCTTTGATCATAAGAAAAAAATCTATTTATAAAAGTTTAAAACCACTTGAGTGTGAGTAAAATGGTGATACATTTTTAGTTAAACTATCTCTTTTAAGTAAATAGTTAATTTTGATAACGTTGACATGTTACAAATGAAGGTATTTTTGCAGTAGACTAAAACCCTTTGAATTTGCTGCAATCGCTGTCAATAAATCAAATCATTTTGACACTCCTTTGTTCATCTTTTGACAGCCTAATAGCTGTAACCCATGTTAACGACACATTCTGTCATCCAATTTGTTTGTCTAGAGGACTCAATAGTACCTGGTTAATTGAAAAGTTCCAGTTTGTCTGGAAAGAAAACCACACGTGCTGGTCGAATCTGGTGAGTAAGAACACATTTTTGTGGTGTACACGTATGTATATGCATGTCTGAGAGTTTTCAGTGTTTGTTGGGCGTAACCCTGAGTTGTGGTCTCTAGAAATAGGTGTCTTTTGTTCATGTGGTTTCCTTCACGGTGGTTGATTTCATCCTGTGGCGGCATTTTTGAATTTAAAAAACAAAATTTCATTGGCTGATAGAAACACGGATGTCAAAGTAAGGCGTAACTACGTCTTGATCAGTTCTGTTATGTTTACTTTTATGCTTTAGTTCATTTGAATACTCTTTCTTCATGTAGGCGCCTGTAATTTATGAGATTTGAAAGTGTTTGAAACCCAAACATGTTTTCTGTTGCAATCCCCAAAATGGCTTTGCTGTCCTAACTCAGTAAACATGATCAAAACTCGCTAACGGATTGGCTGAATCACCAGACACACACCTGAGCCAGGTTATATCGTTACGCCAAACGATGTCTAGACGGTTTTGTCTGCGGGGCGTCTTCAGCACCTCAGATGTTTTGTAACATTTGGCACAGTTGTATATACGAAGGCCTATTTGCATGCTTGTATAGCTGCCAGGGTGAGCATAAATTATTGCATTAGTCAGGAGATTTATGTCTTTCACAATACTTCACACAACGGCGCAACTGACAAAAACAGACCCTTCCAAAAACAGGCACTATCTTACTGGAGTCAAAAACAAATATTTGGCAAGCTTTCTAACACATAAAACAAGATTTGACAGATATACTTTTAAATGCCATAACACTTCTGTTGTTTTTCTGGGTGATGGTGTAGCCCTGATCACGTGTAGGCGCCCACTCAATAAAATGACGTTAGTTAAACAAAAGTACCTTGTTTTTTGAGATCTGTGCTGAAGTCAGTGTTCCTGAGAAAAAGTTAATGTCTTCAGGCACAGGATTCAGCATTAATTTGTGAACCCCAATGAATATGAGCTATAATTTTAGCTTAAAGGGACTATTCAACCCAAAAAATTAGATTTACTTAATATTTACTCACACTGTAAAAAACATTCCTGTCTCATTTTTTTGTTAAATTAAATGAACTTTTCTAGTCATCTTAACTGCAAAGATCCATATTTTGTTAAACTTTGTATAGACTGTAAAAAATGCATCCACACAGTGTAATTCATGTTGTCCCAACACAAATCCATTAAATTAACATTACTAATTTAAGTAAATTGAACATAAAACGATTAAGTTTCCTCAAAAAAAATCTCCAGAATTGTGTTGTTTCAGCTAGTTTTAAATAAGTAGTTTGGACAATCAGTCCAACTTTTTTTGAGTGTCTGTTAGTGAATTTATGTCAACATCTGCCTCTCTTTTCAGTGGTGGGACAATGCTTTCTCTTGGTAATAATAATAATAATAATATTATAAGGAAATATAACATCTCTTTTCATTTTTATGCTGATGATTCTAAGCTGTATGTTCTCTTAGGCCCCGTTTACACTAATGCGTTTTTGTTTTGAAACGGCATTTTAGATAAAAAACTATCCGCATCCACACTAGCGTTTCATCTAGCGTTTCTAAACTTATCTTCGTCCACACTACTCCACCAAAAACGTATATCACGTGACCATTCGCGCACTCTGGGCATGCGCTTGTCCAAATATAAACAGGAAGCATGTGTCTCGCTCGGGATTTGGTTATTGTTAGTCAACAAACGCTGGTTAAACGATGAACGCCAGCGATTAGCGAGTGCTCGAACAATAGCTTGCCTCTTGCGAATAAATGCAGCTGCTGTAGTGAAAAAGGCAGAGTTTAACTGCACAATGGCGCCTAAAACGGACAAAATTGCAAACAACGCTCCCATTTCTGTGTCCATGTTGTTGTTTACAGTGAAGGCTGGTCTGCCGTCTTCCGGTAGCGTTATAGTCATGTGATAGGGGCTCGACAAATAAGGGAAGGATACGCAATGATCCAAAAGCCCCAATCAGGTAGCAAATGTCTGCAGCCACGCCTCTGTTTTCAGATGTCTCCGTTTTCCCCCATCCACACTGAGACGAAGCAGCAGCGTTTTAGAATGAAAACGGCCTCTCCAGCGTTTTCAAAGCGCTCCGCTTTCGGGGCTTGAAAACTCCGGCGTAGTGTGGACGGATAGCGTGACCGTAGTAAAACTTATGCGTTTTAAAACAAAACAAGTCTTGAGGAGATTAAATGTTGGATGGCAAAAAAATTCCTTAAACTTAATAATGACAAAACTGATGTGATTCTCTTTAGCCCCTCCAAAACATGAATGTCCTATTTTGGGGGTTTGGGAAGTCCTACACCATATGTTAAATCTCAAGTAAAAACATCTAGGAGTTATCCTTAATTTTGAGCTCTGTAAAAACAAATTAGCTCAGTCATTAGGAATAGTTACTATTAGCTGAGGATCATCTCCAGACTTAAATCCATACTTTTCTTTCAAGATCTGGAAAAAGTCTTACGTGCTTTATCACATCTTGCCTAGACTTTTGTAATTCTGATCCCCCTCAATCTTTATTGGCACGGTTGCAGTTGGTTCAAGATGCGGCAGCTATACTTTTAACAGGCACCAAAAAACATGTTCATATGTCACCAGTTTTAGCGTCCCTCCATTGTCTTCCTGTTAATCTTAGAATTCAGTTAAAGATTGTACTTATTGTTTTTAAAGCACTGAATGGGCAAGCACCTTCCTTCAAATTCCTCGGTCATGACTTAAACTGAAAGGAGATAGAACCTTTGCAGTCGCTGCTTCAAGTTTGT
This sequence comes from Danio tinwini, assembly GCA_903798205.1. Lineage (NCBI taxonomy): Eukaryota > Metazoa > Chordata > Actinopteri > Cypriniformes > Danionidae > Danio > Danio tinwini. The sequence continues at coordinate 3,917,481 of CAIGQZ010000461.1, forward strand.
GGAACCAGCTCCCACTGGACATTACGAGTGCTTCTTCTCTCTCTATTTTTAAGTCCATACTTAAGAGACATTTTTTCATTCTAGTGCCTTCCCAGGCTTTTAATCTTTATTGTGCATTGGTGTTGTCATACTATTATTCTTATTATTACTTGTATTGTTATTTTACTGTTTTAGAATGTGTGTTCTGGTTGTTCAGCACTTTGGTCAGTGCCAAACGGAAGTTAAATGTGCTTTATAAATAAACTTTACTTACTTCTTGCTAATTACTTATTAAATTGAGTTAATGTACCTTCAGGTGGTTCCAAACCTTTATGAGTTTCTTTTCCGTTGAACAAAAACAAAGATATTTTGAA
>CAIGQZ010000461.1:3927833-3940821 GCA_903798205.1 Danio tinwini
TATATATGTATATACACGTGTGCATATATGCACATATATGTTCACTTAAATGTTCACCTATATATCAGTAAAATTATTAAAATCCATAGCTGCTAGACAACATAAATAAAATGTAGAAATTTACATTTTGTATTTACCTAAGAACAATCAAATTGTACAAGAAAAAAATAATAGTACAAGAACAAAAATGAGACAAAAAACTGAATAGAAAAAAAACTAAATAAAAAAATTGCAAACAATTTTGTTATACAATTTCTTCTTTTCTACTTTCTTCATATAAAAAAGAATTGACCTTGTAAATGTTTCAGGAAAAAGTGTAGACTTCATAGCTTTCCATCTCCTCTCACTTATTTGCCATAGTTAAATTCCATAACATGCCAATTACATGTGATACAAATTTCAAGCATTCGCACATACATTCGTTTTTTTAATTTTTTTTTGTTAGTTCTTAGTTATTGCCTTGATAATAAACAATATAAGCTATATGTATGACAGTTGCCAAAGTAAGATGAGCTATATATAGGAGATATATCTTGTATGTACATATAGGGCTTTTATGTGGATGTAAAGAAGCAATACAGGAGACCTATACAACCTGTATATGCACATATATGCACCTCAATTTTGCCTATATGTAGCATATATATACACATAAATGCAGCATATATATTATCATATATGTGCATACATACTGCACATAGGTTTTATATATGCGCGTATACTCGTCTAGGTTCTTTCCCTGTGGGTGATTGCATTTGGTTGATCTGCATTGGCTCTCTGGTGAAACACATGTTGGTGTCCTCAAAATTACATAGATGATGAAGGTGATGAAGTCTTATTTGTTTTATTTTGGCTAGAATAAAAGCATTTATTTAATCTTTTAAAACCATTTTAAGGTCAAAATTATTAGCCCTCTTAATCAATATTGTTTTTTTGTCAGTTGTCTACAGAGCAAATCACTGTTATACAATGACTTGCCTAATTACCCTAACTTGCCTATTTAACCTAATTAAGTCAAACCTTTAAATTGCACTTCAAGCTGAATACTCCTATCTTGAAAAATATCTTGTAAAATGTTATGACTTGCCATCATAGCAAAGATAAACATAATCAGTTATTAGAAATGGGTTATTAAAACTATTATGTTTAGAAATGTGTTGAAAAAAACCTTTCCGTTAAACAGAAATTGGGGGAAATATACAGGGGGCTAATAATTCTGGAGGGCTAATAATTCTAACTTCAACTGTATGTAAATCAAATAAACTAAATAAAAATGTAATCTATATTTATATAACAAAACGTAAGCCACATCTTTATAGATGTTCTTATGCTGCTTCATCACAACACCTTTGAAACAGACGCACAGCTGAATAAATGTGTCAGAAAGAACATACACATGCAAACACACACAAACACTTGACTCTCAGCTGTCTATTAGGATGTTGTTGGACTTTTGAGGACATCCTCCACGCAGCTGAAATCGTGAGAAAACGAGTGAATGAATCGTCTAGAGAGAGAGAGAGATGAGAGGAGCTGACCTGGAAGGAAGCTATTATACGGCATAATCATATTGTGCCGGACCCATTGTTATATTTATAGCCTCCTGCGAACAGTAGCCTGTGCGTGAGTTATTGTGTGTTTGGGCTTCAGACACAACCTGCTTCACACAGATGGCCGAGGTTGCTTGTGCACTTGTTTGTTTGTGTGCGTCAGTGTGTGTTTTGAAGCATGCTCTCTGTCGCTGCATCACAACAACATGTGTGCTGTCTGTTAGACCTTTTCAACTTTCCTGAAACGAAGAGGAAAAAGGTTGTTCCTGTTGTGATGCAGACACAAGTACAGTACATATTCTATTATTAGAAACCGTATGGATTGGAAATCATGAATATACGCGTATGATTACATGTCTTTGTAGGGTTACTTTAATTATTTCTTTTAATAGGTTAATGCTGTGTTGCAACTTTGGTCTAATTCCATGACAAATGGCAAATAATAAAATAGAATGTCTCACAATTTTTTACCATGTCCTTTGTCACAATCACCAGCGATCTTTCCCATGCAGATTGTGGGAGAACTTTAAATCTGCCACCAAATGAACTACAAATCCCATCATACCTGTACTCTCACACCTGTTCCGGTTCACCTTTGATTGCAAACACACACAGCTGTAGCTGTTCAGGGCTAACCAAATGGGCTATAAAGTGAGAACACACACACATTGTTGCTTGTCTTGTTATACTGTTTTGTGAAGATTATGATACGTTTATGTGAAAAGATATTGTTTTAAATCAGCAACTTGTAGATGGTATATAGAAGAATTCCAAACACTGAGCCTTGAGGCACGCCAGTAGATACACTGAAAAAAAATATATATTTTTAATGTAAATATTTTTGTTCTTTCATTCATTCATTTTTTTTTAGCTTAGTCCTCTTATTAATCTGGGGTTGCCACAGCAAAATGAACCGTCAACTTATCCAGCATATGTTTTGCGCAGAGGATGCCCTTCCAGTTGCAGCACATCACTGGAAAACATCGCTACACACTTATTTACACACATACACACTGGCCAATTTAGCTTACCTAATTCACCTATACCACATGTTTTTGGACTTGTGGGGGTAACTGGAGCACCTGGAACAAACCCACACGAACACGGGGAGAACATGCAAACTCCACAAAGAAATCCCAACTGACCCATGTGATCATGGTACCCACTGTGCCACCATGCTGCTATTTTTATATTGCTTTAACTTATAAAGTTAATCAGGTTTCAACTACACTGTTAAGCTAAAGTTTAACTTAATGTTTAATCTGCTTAACTAATGTACGTTGAGATTACTAGAAAATGTTATTTGATTCATCTAAAAAAACTGAAGGCAGCAAGAATTTTTTTACAGTGATGATATTGTGATGCCTTACTCTAAGACATTTCTAATTTCACAAAATATTTATTTGAGTTGAATGCTGCTCTTTTAAACAATTTTAAACAAAAGAAAGAATGCAGATTTATTTTTTTTTACACTGATTAAAATAAAAAAACCTGATTTTAATGATTTCTGAAAGATCATGTGACACTGAAGTGGCTTAAAATAAAATGTTCCAAGCACATGAATAAATTACATCTCAAAAAAATACACTGAATAATTATACTGCAATTTAATTAAATAAATGCAGCCCTTATGAATGCAAAAAATAATATATATATACTGTATAATGATGTTTAACTGAGTAAGGAATTTTTCACAGTATGTCTGATAATATTTTTTCTTCTGGAGAAAGTCTTATTTGTTTTATTTCGGCTAGAATAAAAGCAGTTTAAATTTTTTTATATATTTTGAAGGTCAAATTATTAGACCCTTTAGGCTATATTTGTTTTTCGATAGTCTACAGAACAAGCCATCATTATACAATAACTTGCCTAATTACCCTAACCTGCCTAGTTAACCTAATGAACCTAGTTAAGCCTTTAAATGTCACTTTAAGCTGTATAGAAGTGTCTTAAAAATATATAGAGTCAAATATTCTTTACTGTCTTCATGGCAAAGATAAAATAAATCAGTTATTAGAGATGAGTTATTAAAACTATTATGTTTAGAAATGTGTTGAAAAAAATATTATCTCTGTTAAACAGAAATTGGGGAAAAAATAAACAGGGGGGCTAATAATTAAGGGGGTTAATAATTCTGACTTTAACTGTATATACATACAGTGCTCAGCATAATTGAGTACACTCCATTTTGAAAATGAATATTTTTATCCATTTCTCAGTGAATATAGGTAATGTATTTTGGTGCAGTTAAACAAAACTGATTTATTAAACAGATTTATTTATTAAAATAATATTTTAGTCCCCAAACATATTTAGTTTTTGAAAGATAATACAATTAAGTTCAAGCAAAATATTGCAAAACAAATTACAACCTACAAAATTTCTATTTAATTTTTACATTTTTTTGCTTCTTTTGATTTTTCCTCTTTTTTAAATTTGTATTTAATATTTTTTTCTATAACATAAATTTGGGTGTGCTAGTTATTGGACCTTTATCGTAAGTTGATTTGTTAGATAAGCTCTAGATTTGTCTTCAGTACTAACTAATCTAATGTACATGCACAAATATAATATTGTATAGCTTCCTATTAAAAATATGAATTTAAAAGATGGATTTGTGAGGGGTGTACTTATATATGCTGAGCACTGTGTATAGTGTTGGAATGTTAAGTTGGAGATATATTAAATATCAACATTAAATGCACATAAATATTTTTCTGTCAGGAAACTATTTACAAAGATAAAGATTCCAAAGATAAAATCTCTAATATTGGTCAACGCTGTAGCTAAAACTAATGTAAAATTGTACAGTTTTGTTTTATATTACACCTGCTTTCTTTTAGGAAAGTCATAATTTGTTTCTTAATCAAGCTGTGTAAACTAAAGAAACATTTTACCATATTATTTTCATGTGTATTAACAGGTTCTACCAGCAGTGAAACAAAATAACTAAACATTTTTAATGTTTGCAAAATATGGTTATTTTGTCAACACATTAGCTACCCGGAAAACCGTTTGATGGTGATGACAGTTGGTTTAAAACCCACATTCACATGTTATTCATGTACTTAAGTTAATGATAAACTAATAATAATCAATTGCTTTTCTGTACATGAACATGCGTTCAATTATGTTTTTATCTGACTGTGTTAATACATTGCTTAATACATTGCAAGAAAAGCTTCAATACAAAATAGTACACTCACCTCTGAACAAGCTAAACAAGTATGAACTTTTATTTGTACTTAGCAATCAGTGCATGATACATGGTTTTATTTTGTTAGGTATATCAATGTGTCTGGCGTCAGTGTGAGCTTTTTAACGCCTTCAGTCCTCATTTATCAGTTTTTTCAAGCATGAAGTGACGGCAGACAAAAGAGATTAATGCCAAACATTTGGGACTCGATGACTTTATGATCCCTTACTTGTTTCCTCAGGTGAGAAAAGGGAAAAAGAAACGCATCAAAGACCAGCAACCTACATGCACTTTTAACAAGCAGGAATCCAGCAGTAAACAGTGTCCCGACAGGTCTACCCTAGTCAATACAGGTTTGCTGGAATGTACTGAAGAATTTGACTGTTATGGTGAATTATGTTGTGTGTGTGTATGTGTTGGCTGTGTGTGTTTGCGTCATCGTAAGACAAGGCGTCTTTTAACTGTCAATAGAGCTGAGAGAAGGAGCAGTCAGACTGACGGACGACCACAGAAGGAAACGAGTGGGGAAAAACATACATACCAACACGTAGCTAATCTACAATCTCTGTTCAGTCATGCTCCATAAAACATAAACATATCATATACTCATCATACACAGCCTGATGTCTGCACTTTAATCACTCACTGCCATGTATTGATTTTTATTTGATATATGTTGCAACTTTATATTACTGGATGATTGTATATGATTCATTCCAGGACGATTTCCATTTCCATTCAGCTCCATTTACAGCAAAAAGACGCCTTGTATTAGGATAATGCAAATACACAGCCACCTGTATTGATTTTTATTATATGTATACAGAGATGTATAAAGTACTAAAGACCCAGAGTTAAGTAAAAGTGACTCTATCAAAAAGTGACTTGAGTAGAAGTTGAAGTGCTCTTTAAGCACAATACTTAAGTGGAAGTATTAAAGTATTTAACATTTTTTGTACTTTAGTATTGCAAGTAGTTTATTTAAAAATTTACTACTCAAGTACTGAAAGTAAAAGTACAAGTATTGCGTTATGTAGTTATTTTTAAAAAAGCACTCAAAAGACATATTGTTTTGTTTATTTTAAGTATATTTTTTGGGGCACCGGATTAAGCAGAACAAATAGAACCATGGTTTACGATTTCTAATATATATATATATATGATGGGTCAAAAACACAATTCAGCGTGACAGCCTTTATGATAGACAGTTAACGTTATGTGAACATTGCAGCATGATATGAACCGCGGGTAGCTAACGGTAGTTAACTTATCTAGCTCTTATGGATAGCTCAAACTGCTGTTTTTTGTATTATATTATCTTTAACTTGACATGTTTCTTCAAATCTGACGGTAACACTCCGTTTTATATGAACTGTCTTTCACTCCGACAAATGCAAACATTGGTTCTAAATAGGGTCGTGGGTGGTCTTTTTCCTCATCGCCACGAAGAGTTGAAAGTAAAGGAGTTGAAGGTGGAATTTTTGGGTTTTCCATGTCTAAAACAAACTAAAGTGCTCTCAATGCAGGCCGGCAGCACTGTCTTCTTTGATCGTCTGATCAATGAATGATTGATTCGTAACATTTTTTTTATTGTAGCGAGTAACTATTCAACACATAAAAAATCTACTGGAGTAAAAGTATTAAGCTCATCGAAAATATGTACTGAAGTAAAAGTAGAAGTAGGAGAAAAAAACAATACTCCAGTAGAGTACAGATACAACCTTTTAGTACTTAGGTACAGTTGTGAAGTAGTTCTACTTCGTTACTATACATCTCTGTATATATATGACACAACTTTATATTACTGGATGATTATATATGATTCATTCAGGATGATTTCATGATAAAATATATCTATTTTACTTACTGTGAGAAAAGTGGCTAATTCGTACGCATTCTTATGATTTTATTCCATTTAAACATATGATTATGTCTGCAAAATTGTAGCAAACGATTTATATGTGTTGAATTTAAACAAGTTTCCCAGTGATAGGTTGCTGCCGGAAGGGCATCCGCTGCCTAAAACATATGCTGGATAAGTTGGCGGTTCATTCCGATGTGGCGAATCTAGATTAATAAAGAGACTAAGCCAAAAAGAAAATGATGAATTTAAACCAAAAAATTAAATTCAATAATGTTCAGCGATGTTTTGCTTAATTCAGCCCAAATAAATTGTTTACAACCACTTAACCTAAATTTTTTTTAGTAAATCCAAGGAATCATTTTTTTTTATCATTTTTTTCAGGTGAAACTCTACCCCTCATTGGGGATGAGGAAACTACACGCTTGTGTTTTTTTGTTTTTTTGTACGAATGTTAATGTTCCTTTAACTAATATTAACCAGTTAATCGGGTCTAAACTAATTTATTTTAGTTATACAAAGTTTTTTTTTGTCAGTTTGACTGATTAAAGTTAGGACGATTATAAAGGTTACTTTGATTCAACTAAAAACACTTAGTGAGCAATACTTTTTTACATTGGGACATCCAGACACAATAATAGAACAGTGAAATTTCTGGAGTTTTATCTTTTACACTCTCTTTGGACACATTCTGGAGGTCTGTGTTAAACATTGTCATTTTAGATTTATTGTGCCTACTTTATTTTTTTCTATTTATTGGAACAAGACCAACAACCTTGAAGAAGCACAAAAAACTAAGTTAAGTCAAAGATAAAAATTCTGTCATCCCTTACCCTGATGTTGTTGTTTTGTTTAGTGTCAAATTGTAATATTATGTATTTGAAAAGAAACACATACAGGTTTAAAGATACATGAGGGTTTAGTGTTTTAGTGTTTGGTGGTTTACAAGGACAGAAATTTGTATATGACATGGGTATATGATCTATGTAATCTATTAAGGTGGTTTATGAGGACATTCTGCATGTATTTGTGGAACTCTAAGATTTATTTGTGGATCTTATTGTATTTATTTTGTAAATATGCTTGGTATTTGTCAATCGCTTTACATTTATTTGTGGATCATAATATATTTGTTTTGAATTACGAAACAATTCTCACTCCATAAAGATTTTAAATAAATTAAAATAACACATCTCAGATTTTCTGGTATTACTTCAAGAGATGATTTAATATATATTGTTTATCATATTTATATATTTCAATACCAGGAACACTGCACATATGCCCAAACAAAAGGCATTCAGTTAAATGGCCAAAAGGGATAGTATTTACTCACACTTGTGTACTTCTCACTATTTACTCTCACTATTTACTCACAGTGATTTCAAATATTTATTAGTTTCTTTTTCCTGCTTAACCTGAAACAAGATATTTTGAAGAAAGCTGTAAACCAGTATCCACCGACTACTATAAAGAAAAAAAAATACTATTAAAGTCAAAGGATACCGGAGTCCATCTTCCTTTGTGTTCAACAGAAGAAAGAAACTCAAATATGTTTGTATCAAGCAAAGGGTGAACAATCCCTTTAAGCTTCCAGAAAAAATACTACTGGTTCTTATAATAATGAATATGAAATCAATGAAAAAAACTCTAATGTTTCATAAATGATTGCCTGTTAAATCAAATAATGGAATTAGTGAACCCAGCAAACGATGTTTGTGTTTAATAGACATCTTATAGACATCTAAATGTTGACAACTTGGCTAAAACAAGGCTAAACTTGGGCTGTCAGTAAAAATCTAACAGACATTCAGGAATAGCCCAAAACTAGACTAGTCGTCAAATAAACAGATTAGACAGACTTTATATGTGCAGTTATTCATTTCTGTCTATTTGATGACTAGTCTAGCTTTGGCCTATTCTTAGGCGTCTATTAGATTTTAACTGACAGCCCAAATTTAGTCTTGTTTTAGCCATGACTATTATGTTTAGACGTCTATTAGACATCTTTTAAAAACAAAAAATGCTTGCTAGGAGGTTTCTTGATCTTTAGAATTTATAATTCAGTGTTTAATGCTCTTGATCCACTTGATCTAAGTGCTCTACTCTGCTCTTTTTGTTTTCAGTCAGCCCGTGTGGTTGCTTGTAAACCTGTAAACACAATGACTTGCTGATATCCCTTCCAGTAGAATGGGCCTTTGTTCGCGGGACACAAACCGAACCCTAAACACAGGAATCACAAAACAATAAGCATCCTCCAACTGTAGCCTCCTCCTCCCTCCTTGTCGTGCCACCTTTCCATTTAGACAGCTGGGTTTCAGGGGGGGCCGAGGAGGAGGGGGAAGCCTCCATCTTTCAACCTTCTCCTCCGTTTACCATGCCACTATCCTTCCTTCTTCTCTTTCTTCGCCTAAGCCCTCTCTTCCTCGTCCTACTCAGCTGAGGGTGGAACGAAACAGGAAATCGCAGAAAAACAAGGCGCAAAAATTCTCTGAGTAAACTTCCAGGTTCTATTTCTCCCTCTTCCTGATGGGAAGTGTTTTCTGAAGTGGCGGGTGGGGAAAAAAGCTTCCCAGACCTTCACTCAGCATCTCAAAGCCTTGATTCCTCTGAAACCATTGTGTTACACTGTCGAAAAGTGGGTTGCCCAATACAAACATGATTTTGCTTTTGATTCTCTGTCGAAACTGGGTCATTTTTAAGATGATTTACTTTTCGCAGAAGAGGTGCGAGGAGTTCAAATTACCACGTGGGTTTGTCTTTCATTCTGTTGACATGCGTGGCACTCTTAGCCTTAATCTTCGCCTCTAAGGGAAGGTCAAATTATAAGCATCAATTGGTTTTGCCGCAAGTTGAAGGTTCTCTCACATTAGGCCAATTAGACACAGTCTCTGGGATAAATGCTCCAATGGGGAGCACAGAGGCCACAAGGTTAATGACCTACATGTGAATGCTCACCAAAAGAAGCATTTGCTTTGTCTGATTTCACTATTTGAGTTTAATATGTGTTATGCGTGCTTTGATGTCGGAGCTTTCTAACAGGGTTAGATGTGGTTCCAAGAACTTTGAACCATGTGATGAGCTAATGTGTGTTTTATTGCACATTATGGTTTGTATGGTCTGGTTCACATTATAAACATGGAAATAGACAAGTATAGCTTTTGTGAGAGGTTTGGGGATTCTTTAACATCACCACTGTTTTACCTTAGGGGTCTTTTCCATGCTGTGGTAAGCCGTCTGAACTGACATGTTCAGGATGGTAGGCAGGTGCACTATCAAGGAGGCTAAATCCAAAGTATACTTCATTTTTTTATTAGGGAATGGGGGAGTTTTTGAAGAGATTTAGTAAACCTTTAGCATGTGCACTCAAAAAAAGGATTTTGCTGCTTGTTCAAACTACTTAAGTAAAATGAGTTTAAATAGCACAATTCTCGAGATTTGTTTGGGAGAACTTAATTGTTTTATGTTCAATCCACTTACATTTGTTAAGTTCACTTAATCGATTTGTGTTGGGAGAACCTGAATGAACTGTGTGGAACCCAGCATTTTGTACAGTGTGCTTTCAGATAGGGCAGAGTTTACTACACAATGATGACATAAAAAGTGAGAATTATGACATAAACAGTGAAAATTATGACATGAAAAAGTGAAAATTATGAAAGTGAGAATTATGACATAAAAAAGTGCAACACACTACATTGTGGGTCATTTAAAAACTTTTACAGTAACATATGAGTATATTTCCTGCATATGAGGAATTTGCTGTATTTTACTGTAATCATAGAGACATAACATGATAAAATGATAAAAATGATTTAGTTGCATCTTGTATAACAAAATGTATTTAAAATAGATGATGAATGATGAATGAAAATAAAATAAATACAATTTAATTTTAATAATATTAGATCTCGTCACTTGTTCAGTAGCAAATACTAAAAATAAAAGTTTTATACTGCCAGTGTAAAATGTAAATAAATTGCAGTAAAAGTACTGTAAAATTGTCATACTGTAAAATTAAAATGTCATAAAAGGTATTTCACCATAAAACAAAGTTGCGATGAGGCTATTTTACTGGCAATACTGCTGCCAGCTATTTACCACAAAAATACAATAAAATGTCTAACAATGCTGTTGTTAGGATTTTTGCTACTTTTATAGAATAAAATATACAATTCTCATGAATTAAAAAATTCTTAATAGAGCAGAAGAAATTGCTGAGTTCATGAAGGTGTTAATTCAAAACCATTTTCTTTTCAAAAAGTCCATAGGACAAAAGTTGCTTTGTAACAGTATGTTAAATCTGATGGATTATCCTCTGAACATGTTTCTGATTGGTCATGCTCGTCACAAAACACCTGGTCCTAAATTAAGTGAGATGAACATTACGTTAGCATATACCCTGCTTTATAGCTCATGATCTCATACTGTTGAGTTTTAGTGTTACTGCTATTGGTCTCCTACACGCATACCTGATAATAAACGATTCTTAACTTGACTTTACAAACACAGTTGATATGAACAATCTATTATAATAAGTTCCCTTTTTCCTCTTAGCAGATTTTTAATGTGTGGCAAAAAAAAGATTAGCCATGTGTAGGCCCAAATGAGGTAGTGTGTGTGTTTATGTATGGTGGGTATTCCCATAAGAGCTACTAAAGTGTTAGAAGCACTGCAGGTGGAGAATGAATGTAAGTGAGACACTTTTGTGCCAACAGGTGCCCAAGCACCTGCCCATCTGTCAATACAGTGTGTGTGTAAGCTTTCGCGTGTGTGTTAAGTGAACACCGACATGCTTGCTTTGATTCAAGCTCTTCTTTCTGCTAATCACTTGACAAAATCCTCAACAGATCCTCTTTAGAAGCATATCACATTTCTTAGAGGAATGAAAGATGAGGATTGAGATTGTAAATGACTTTGGAATTACAAAGTGACTTCTAATGTGCAGTAAAATGTATAGAAATATTAAATACAAAATGCTGGGTTACACACAATCAATTTGTGTTGCGACAACATGGAGGAATTAAGCTAACTTATTAGTTTTTACAAATGTAGGTGGATTAAACATAAAACAACTAAGTTGTCCACCGAAGAAAAACTGAAGAATTGTGTTGTTTCAGCTCATTAGAAATAAGCAGTCTGAACAAACCGCAAACATCTTTGAGTATACAAAAATATTGTAATATAATAATATATATTATAATATATAATATATATTTATAATATAAATTATTATAATTAATATATATTTTAAATAATAAAACATGGGTAAATTATATATATTTATAATATATATAAATATATCTAAAAATATATATTTTTTAATAAATTTTCAAAGTTTGCATTTAACATTATTGAGCATGCCTGGGGTAAAATGAAAGAGGGGGCATTGAAGATGAATCCAAAGAATCTTGATAAACTCTGGGAGTCCTGCAAGAACGTTTTTTTTTTTTTTTGCCATTCCAGATTACTTTATTATTAATAAGTTATTTGAGTCATTGCAGAGATGTATGGATGCAGTCATCCAAGCTCATGGGAGTCATACACAATATTAATTATTTTTCCACACCACCATGACTTTATATTCTATACTGTACATTATTTCTGTTAAGTGACAAGACTTTTGTCTAAGCAAAGTAAGACCTTACTGTTCATTAAATAATTCAAAATCAAGGCACGATTATATTTTATTTAGCTAAAATAAGCGTAATCTACATACCTTTGCCTTTCATATAAGCCACTTCTGATACCAAATGATCAACTAGAAGTCAAGTTATTATTTGTTATTCCTAAAACTTGAATAGGCGACAAGACTTTAGTCAGGTAGTGTATATATATATACAGTTGAAGTCAGAATTATTAGCCCTCTCTGAATTATAAGCTTCCGTTTACTTTTTCCCCCAATTTCTGTTTAACAGAGAGAAGTTTTCAACACATTTATAAATATAATAGTTTTAACAACTCATCTCTAATAACATCTCTGATTTATTTTATCTTTGCCATGATGACAGTAAATAATATTTGACTAGATATTTTTCAAGACACTTCTATACAGCTTAAAGTGGCATTTAAAGGCTTAACTAGGTTAATTAGGTTAACTAGGCAGGTTAGGGTAATTAGGCAAGTTATTGTATAATAATGGTTTGTTCTGTACACAATCGCAAAAAAAATTGCCAAAAGGGGCTAATAATTTTGACCTTAAAATGGTTTTTAAAAAAATTAAAACTGCTTTTATTCTAGCCGAAATAAAACAAATAAGACTTTCTCTAGAAGAAAAAATATTATCAGACATACTGTGAAAATTTCCTTGCTTGTTTGAAAAAAAAATTCAAAGGGGGCTAAAAATTCTGACTTTAACTGTATGCATATATATGTATATAT
>CAIGQZ010000461.1:3960821-3974611 GCA_903798205.1 Danio tinwini
GAAAACCACATTTAAAGTTGTCCAAACTAGATAGCAATGCTAATCAAAAACTTTGTTTCATATATATATTTACAGTAGGAAATTTACAAATTATCTTGATGGAACATGATCCTAATATACACTGTAAAACCCAACAGTCAACTTATCAAGTGAAATGAGTGTAGCTAACTCAAAATTTACTGAAAGTTAATTATACTCATTTGAAAAGCGTTTTGAACTCAGTGTTAAAGGTAATGAATTAATGAAATATCTCAGTACTTGCAACTTAAATGGAGTGAGTTCACAGTACTCATATAGATTTTATTTTTTTTTAACTCAAATGGTTTGTAGCAATTGGTTTGAGTTGCCTTAACTTATTGGGTTTTACAGTACTCAGTTGGTTTGAGTTCTCTTCATTTATTGGGTTTTACTGTGCTCAAATTTCTTCATTTACTCGAATGGATTAATTTCACAGTACTCATTAGGATTAGTTTTTGAACTTAAATGGTTTGTTGCAATCGGTTTACTCAAATGGTTTGAGTTACCTTAACTTTTTGGGTTTTACAGTGTACTAATGATTGTGAAACAAGAATTTTGACCCATACAATGTATTTTTATCTAGGCCAAAAATATTGTGATTGGTTTTGTGGTCCATGGTCGTAATTACTATTAGTGGTTCTGTTGGGCTATATATTTGTGCAAGGAGTCTGAATTAGTCTGAAATAGTTCATATGAATTAGCCACTAAATCAAGAAGTTACGAATTGCCGTGAGATTGTGTTGGACAAGAACAACCATGTCCATAGAATTTTTTGTTCCATCCTAGTTTCTACTATGGATGTTAGTGTTTTTTTTATTAACATTCTTCAGAATGAATATGTTTTGTGTTTTAAAACCACTTGAGTGAGAGTAAATGGTGAGACAATTTTCATTTTTGTTCTTTTAAGAATTAATTATAGCCATTGTGTTTGTATATTTTTGTAAAAATTATATTAAAAAACAACTGCGCATTTTCAAGAGTGCAATGATTTGCATTAATCTGACAAAATGCAAAAACTTTATATTTTCTCACAAGATCAAATTGAGTATCTTCAAATTAAATGTCAGAATATACTAAAATGAGAATGTTTAAAAACATAATAAAAACATATTAAAGGTGCAGTATGTAAGTTTGACACCCATTGGTTAACCTAGGTAATGCATTCCTGGATCAAAACAAACGCAAGCGCTGGTTGCCAGATTGACGACCAACAGGACTATCGAGTCTAAAGGCTGGCTTAAGGCTCATTTAAACTGTTTTCTAAAAAAACAACGGCACACGATAGAAGGAATATTTTCCATATTAAAAGGTGGTTTTTGTTCTAACCAACACTTGAAATTAATATTTTAGAAACGGCTTCTAATTCTTGCAGCTGAACAACAGAAAACTGACAATGTTTACCTCAGGTACACCTCATGTGCTTTGTCAGTGTTAAATGCTAATAATGTGAGTTTGAATGATATTTTACATGACATTTATTGCCATTCTACTGAAAGCAGCAGCAGATAGTTCACCTCAGATCTTGAAAATAAAATAAACTGTTATAAAATAAATGTAACTTTAGAACTGTGACTCAATGCAAACCAACACATATCAGTGATTCAGTGTGTGCATTTAATAATGTTAAAGAGGTTTAATATGTATTAATTTGATTATAAACCTTACCATTTCCTTGGAGTGCTGTGAGTGCACTATTCTGTGCTTCTGAATGGCTATATTATTTTTGTTGTGTTTCGTCTGGTGCAAACAGCCAAATTGCCTATCACTGCAAATCTCGTCACATAGTGTAGGACACAGATTTAATGTTTACATTCGTAATATTTATATTATTTGCTAATTAATAACCTCATGTGGAACTCTGAACACACATTTAGGCAACACACATTTTCACAGCAGAATATCTGATCTTAGCATTGTTTTTCAGATGAACAAGAAAGTTCACTTAGCATGTTTCTTAAATGTCTGCAAACATATGATGGTATTTTTGTTCTTTAGAAGAGTCAAAAACTTACATACAGCACCTTTAATAACAAAGTCCTTGTGCTATACTTTCAACATCATTTTATTAGCAATATATCCCACCACTCACTGGTGCATCCTGGTTGCAGTCAGTCGGTATTCTAGGTCAAAACCCAAATAAAATTCAATACGGACAGCAATTGCGAGTCATTTTCACAGGAATGTAATCTGAAGATTGCACAAAGTGACAGTTATTTTTAGCATTACTCTAAAAGTAATTAGCACATAACAGGCACATACAGGAAAAAACAAAGATATCAATCTATATACTTTCACAGTCTACACTAGATTGTAAAATAATTTCAAAGTAACATTGGGGAATCATTTTTGTAGTCTCAATGTTGATGGAAACCCAAAACATTGAGGAAAAAGTAGTACTTTCAACTGTGTCTCGATTATAGATGTAGCTTCAGTGTGCACAGAAGTAAACATAATACGTTTTATAAAATGTGCAAGTTCACATAAAAAAGTCACTGACACAGAAAGACAGACATACAAAATGTCGCTAGTAAGTACACTGGGTTTCCTCCCTTCTCCATAGGGCATGACAATAGCCCTCAGGACAGGGCAGAGAGACTCTGATAAGAATACAATAGGTCTGATGATTCCAGATAAGCATTTGTGGCCTTTTCTGAGAGTCATTAGACCATCTGTATGTGTTTACGTGTGTGTCCTTCTTCCTACCCAACGGTTTAAACAGACAAGATTAAAAAAATCTAATCATCCATAGCTGCATCTATGTTCTTGTCATTATGAAATAGAGAACAGAAACTGAAAAGCAACCTGAGGTCTATTTGCAGATCCAACAGGCAGTGGAATGGTGCCTTGAAGTCTATACGTGGACCACTAAAGTTCCAGCCTCAAGGCGACAGAAAACAAATCACTGCTCAACCAAGCCATTCACAGAGGTGAGCAGAGACAGGGGGAATGAAAGAGAGGTGGTATTAGGGAAAGAGAAGACACCTGTTTGAATGGCCCGCCGCTCATGCACTTTTTTTCTCTCTCTTTCATCCCAGCTTGTTTGGTCATGGAGACAGCTGAAAAGACTGTTATGGGGGAATTAAGTCTGTGACAGAGCCTTATTAATTAAAAGCCATTGGAGACAAAGAAAGTAGCTGCTTTACTTCTGAATTATCCAGATGAGAAGAAGTGCAAATATGTCATAAGCAGTCAGTGACAGACTTAAATGTCTGGGATTTTATGGTTGTTTGTGTGTATAAGCTGAACAAATGTTTCATGCTCTGATTGCAGTGAAAAACTAAAAATCCTAACACTAACTTGGGTCATAACGATAATAATATAAACAAATAATGTTGGGTTAATTTTTAAATGACACTTTTAACCCTATGGTTTGATATTTGCTCCAGCATTTTGGTTATAATGACCCAGAATTATTTTAGATTGAAACTCCAGTGTTTTCATTTATAGCTAACAATGTTGGGGTAACTTATTACAAGTAACCTGAGTTGCATAATAATTTTAGTTTTCTAAGTAACAAGTAAAGTAATGCATTGCTTAAAAAAATAAGTAATAATATTTGAGTTACTTTTTAGTTGAAATAATTTGCTTTTAAAGAAATACATTGCTCAATTCAAATTAACGTAGTCACATTGAATCCTGTACTTGATGAAAGAATGTGCTCCTCGTGAGAGCAAACAGAAACCAATATGGCAGAGCTTTACATTTCTGCGATGAAGGATTCTCATTGTTTTTAATGCATGGAAGAAAAGGAAAAGGGGATTGTCTCAACTGACAGTGCTTTTGCTTTACTAATGATGCAAAAAGTACAAAAGTAGCAAACACATTGCTTTAAACTTTCATTAATCTGTATATACGGCATAGCTCTTGGGTTAGGAAGTTCTCAGAAGACAACATTATCCTAAATTATTATTCTTTATGTGTTGTTTTAAAGGTAAGTGCTGTGTTAATTGTAGAGCTTCTCTATTTAAAAAAAAGAAGAAGAAATGAAGCCTGCAAGTTCTGAAAGAGATCAAGCCTCAGCAATGGTAAGAAAAAGCAATGCAAAGATAACGTAACACTTTGGTTACCTTAAAAAAGTAAAGTATCTTGTAACTAGTAGATGAATATCTAAAAATTAACTACTTTTAAAAAGTAACTAGTTACTTTTAGGGGGGGTAACTCAATATACTAACCAACCAACCAACCAACCAACCAACCAACCAACCAACCAACCAACTAACTAACTAACTAACTAACTAACTAACTAACTAACTAAGCTGCTAAGTGACTAAATCTCAACATTTGCAAATGTACAAGATTATATTAAAAACACACACTTCACATTAGAAAACTTTAGCAAATTATTTTCTTATTTGTTGTTGTTGTTGTTGTTGTATGTGTGTGTGTGTGTGTGTGTGTGTGTGTGCGTGTGTGTGTGTGTGTGTAAACACTGTAAAAATGCTGGGTTATTTTAACACAACCGAATGTTGGGTTAAGATATGTAATTTATATTTGATTTTAAAAAGTAGCTCGACATTTGAAATACAACAACCCAACATTTTTAAAGTGCATATTTGACCCAAAGTTTGGTTTATACAACTCAGCATTTTTGTGTATGTGTGTTTTTTGTGCTTGGGAGTACAAATTGCTTAAAATGCAAAATTATTTGTTGGATTATTTAATAAATCAATTTTATTGTTACAATTATAAAGGAATTGTTAATAAAGTAAAAGAATTGGCTATTTAAAAACTGCTTAACCACAAGGACAAAAAGGACAACCCCAAAAAATGGGTTAATATTTATAATTATATTTAAATACATTTTAAACCAATTGTTATGTTATTCAACATCTCCCCAAATGAGTCTTTGGGGTTCGTGACATTGCCCATATTTGATCATTGTGATAAAATAACCCAGCATGTTTTAGAGTGTGTTTAGATTTTTAAAGTATGTTTTTGTAGATCTTATGCAATTGCAATTCAAAATTGGGCAAAATGTACCCAGACAGGTTTGTAAACAACACCAAAAATCTTGCTCATATACAGTTTACATCAAATGGCTGCATCTATTGAAAAAGTAATGTCCTTAACATTAACACCTATGAATTGGCCATTCGCTTTCATTGTATTTGCTTTTTACTGTAATGTGGAAAAGGTCTGTAATTTTAATGCCCTTTTCTGTGGAACAGAGAAAGATACTTGGAGAAAATTTCAGCTGATTTTGTCTATAATAATCAATAGGGTTTAAAATGCTTAAGATCAAACACTGATTAGCATGAGCTTTGAATTTAGTTTCACCAAATTTGATGCAGAATTGTACACTCTATAAATGCTGGGTTGTTTTAGGCCAAAACTGGTCAAACACAGACAAACCCAACATTGGGTTTATTCATATGTCACCCAAGTCAGTCATTGATCAGTTGTCAGTTTTGATCAGTCATTTCTTTGATTAATAGTCATTCATATGTGATTGTCGTTTTACACAGATCTATATATTGTTTAGTCTACTTTATATTCAAACTATCATAATGACCTAATCTTTTGACATTCATTCCTTTATTTTCTTGTCTGTTCTTCTTGTGTTATTGTAATGAACGCATGCATAGATCTAAAGCTAAACATAGATCTAAACATAGGGCTTTTTTGGTGATGGCCTCTCATATGGAGAATAAAGACACATGCATTGCTTAGCTGTGATTTTTTTCACAGACTTCAACAGAGTGTAAACATCTTGATTGGTCTCTGGATCTTGTCGGTCAAATATGATCTTTAATTGTATTTTCTAGTCATGAGATTGGCTGGACCGTTCAAGCAGCTTTATTTTCTTTCTCTGAAAGCATTTGAGAGTGTTTTGGCTGTGTTTTGGATCATTGTCTTGCTGAAATGTCCACCCTGGTTTCATTTTCATCATCCTGCTAATGTAGATGTTGGACTGAGTCAGCGAATAATTTACAATGGTGAAGGGCAGAGGATTGCTGAAGAACTACTGAGAGATTTCAGCTGCTGTCTGGCTTTTACTGCATTCTGAACCTCCCTTTCTTTATGCGTTTAAATCTATTTCCCTGCATCATTTCATTTTATTACGCATAATTTGTAAACTAATTAGATTTGTTTTCTTTGCAAATATGGATTTATTTGGTTGTTACCAACATCTGGGGAAAATTTCAAGTCAACAACACCTTTAGAAATATGTTTTCTAAGAATAATGGCGACATGTTCAATACTTATTTTCCCCGCTATATGTGTCCGGATATTTGATTTCAGTATTTGTCTGCAGGATTTCCACCTTCTTTCTGCCACTAATCAAATAACAAAAATAGTTTTTAGGGATTTAAAGAGACAGTTCACCCCCCAAAATTTAAAATTTACTCACCAATAACTCTCAGTTGATTTAAGGCCTTTATGAGTTATTTTCTTCTACATGAGAAGATAAGTTGAAGAATGCTGGAAACCAGTAGCCATTGGTATCCATAGTAGAGGAAGAAAATACTATGGAAGTCAATGGCTGTTTCCAACATTCTCCATAATATCTTCTTTTGTGTTAAACAGAAACAGAAAATTCACATGCACAGATGCAGGGTGAGTATATGACAGGATATTCATTTTGGGTGAACTGTTCTTTTAAATCACATTCAGTCTTTGTTCACAAGCGTGAGCACAAAAAAAAGTGATTTACTTTTCTTAAAAAAGTGAATAAACCCTTTGCTTTAAAAGCGACAAGTTGACTTTACTTAAAGGGGACTTATTATGCAAAAATGACTTTTTTATGGAGTTTAAACACATTTGTGTGACAACAGTGTGTAAATATACCCAGCCTGTAATGGTAAAAATTTATTTATATATTTTTTATAATCACACTTCATAAAAACAGCCTGCAGAAACACTTTGATTGACATTCTCGCTTTGTACGTGTCATCGGAGGGGGAAAGCCCCGCCTATTAGTGACAATCTCTCCCTCATTAGCATACACAGCCCCGAGTAAGAAGCAGTCATCCGCCATTAGTTTTTCTGATGATAATGTCAGTGACTAAGGGCGTACTCACACTATGTACAGTTGCCTTAAACCGGGCCAAAGCACGCTTGTCCCCCCTCCCATCTCCCCTGCACTCACATTACACTCAGGCCTGAGCACACTTACGTCATCGATGATGCGCTGTTCAGTAAGCGCTCTCGCTCAGCACAGTAGAAATTTCTTTAGTTATATCGTTTTAGTCGTTTGATATGCCACTTTTAGTCATATCAGCCACTTTTGACGCTCATAAACAATCAGAAAGTTTGCGTGCTGCAGGAATTAGGAGGTTTGCTGAAGGTGCAGCTGTCGTGCAGTGAGGGGTTTGCGTCTTTAATAATCTACGACAGTTTGCGTTCATTGAACAGTACGAATGATTAATTCATCCATATCAAACAGTCCCTTAAAAGTCACGTCTCGCTTTCAGTTTCGGGCTCAGGCACGCTTGCACTCACACTGCAAGCGCACCACGCCTGAGACCAAGTAAACTGCGCTCAGGCCCACCTCTTCCAACTGGGCCAGGGCCGGCCAAGTGAACCGTGACTGAGCCCGATTCAGAGCACTCACACTTCTCAAACGATCCGGGAAACGGGCCTGGGCACGGTTCGGATAGCATAGTGTGAGTATGCCCAGTGGCATTATACATGTTGAGTTTTAGGATGCACAAATTAACATTGAAGTCTCCAAAGATTACTTTTTTCTGAGCTATTTCTTTTGACATTTTTGCTTTTTCTCAAAGATAACGTTAGTCCTGTTTCTGAAACTGCTACTATGCTAATTGTAGGCATTTATAGCTCCGCCTTCTTTTAAAAAGAGCACAACCTCATTTGAATTTAAAGTGACAGTCACCAAAAGCTGCACAATTTGGTTCAAAGCCTTAAAGGGGCAGTTTCCCAGTTAGAAAAAAATTATACTTGTGGGGTATTTTATATTTAAATTTTTTATATTCATATTTTGAGGTGAAACTTTACATACACACATACTAGGGACATCAGACATTTATTTTACATCTTGCATAAAGGGGCATAAAAAGTACCCTTTAAAAAAGTGAGTAAACCCATTATAACTTGGAACCAACATAGGCTCATTCTGAAAACATAGCCCTATATACATTTCTGGAGCTACATGTGGCTGCATTTCATCTTTAAAACAAACGATACGGAGGGGTATGATGCCTTTCTTTTTCTTGCTTGGCTTTCCACTCTAACCAGTTTGTCTGGTAGCTTGACATGTATGTCGGTGGACTTAAGGCGCAGAGCGGGGTTGACCACGACAACAGGATCCGGTGAAGAACGGTCCCGGGTAAAACAAAAACAAAACCAAAAATCTTTTATAAACAAGCAAATAACAGGGTAGGTGTCACGGTGATACAGTGGCTAGCACAATCGCCTCACAGCAAGAAGGTCACTGGTTCGAGCCTCGGCTGGGTCAGTTGGCATTTCTGTGTGGAGTTTGCATGTTCTCCCTGTGTTCGAGTGGGTTTCCTCCGGGTGCTCCGGTATCCCCCACAAGTCCAAAAACATGTGGTATAGGTCTTAATTTGTGTATTTTTGCACATGGTTAATTTGGTTATAAATGTTAAGGCAACAGGTTTACCAGCTTTTTAAAGTCAAGTCAACTAATTGTTTTAAAAGTAACAATGGTTCCATTAAGAAACTCTAACATCCATGAAAACGTTTCATTTCGCAAAAAAAGTATTTTATAGTGGAAAACTGTTTTTTTAAACATGATTAAAATGGAAAAAAGTTGGTTCTTCCTACTGTAGCACCTTTTGTTTTAAACAGTGCAGTTTGGTCATGTGTAGGGCCAGACGGAATCTGCGGACGTTTTTTGCTATTTCTGCCAAAAATTTTGGTAAAAATCTGCAGATTTCTGCGGAATTATTTTGGGAGTATCATAACTAAAACCTTAATATGTGAAATAAAAAATAATATCTTTTTAACTTTTATTTAGATCCACTTTATTTGGTAAACAAAGCCAGTCTCTCATATAATATATCTACTAAAAGACAGAAAATATTACTGTACAAACTGCATTGTACATAAATCAGATGAACATTTTTATATCAGTCAATAATATTACTGTAATTCATTTAAAAACTGAATAGATATAGATTTACACACATTTACTCAAGTAAATAAACAGAATTAATGATGGGCTAAAATCTGCGGAAATCTGTGAAAAATCTGCGGAATTCTGCGCGCGCAGATTACATGTGGGCCTAGTCATGTGGATAAATTCACAGGACCTTTATGTGCTATACGGGAGCATCAACATTAGAATCCATTGCCTTATGGCCACAATATGCACAAAACCCTGAAACATTATTCAAAACTTTTGCATTCTGTGGATGAAAGAAAGTCAAATGAATTTAGATTGACATGAGGAGGAGTAAAGGACAGATTTTTCATTTTAGGATGAACTATCCCTTTTAAAACTCTGCGATCTTTGTCTCCTCTGTCTTCTTAGAAATCTGACTCTGACAGTGTGAATGGTGTCGAGGGGTCTTTGAGAGGATTAGATGGGCTGATCTGAGAACTGATATGAAATCCTCCTGTCTGTCATTTGCATCCTTTGTAGAAGCACATTCACTGCTCTGTGTGTATATGTGTGAGAATGGGGGTTGCGGCTGCGTGTTAAATGACCAGCACATCTACTAACAGCGTAAGTACACACTGTAATGGCCACACACACAAACGACACATTTTGGATGTTGGGGTGGGGTCGTTTCCTTCATACGTTAAACTCATTTTTGCTGTACATTTGGTGTGAAAGTCTCATAAAGGGCCTCCTCCTTTCTTTCCAGACAAGTGCTATAGGTTTATTGATCGCGAGCTACTCCAGTGTGAGTGAAATTGAAAGGGCAGCTCCTTTAAACGGCAGCAGTTATGACTGGAAACACAACTTGCACTGTTAAGTTCCAACGAGTTTCATTTATCTCATATTTCCATTCACATTAATTCATTAACCGCTTTCATCTGAAGTGTATTACACTGTAAAAAATGGTGGGTTCCACACAATCGATTTTTGGGACAACATCAAGGAATTAAGTAATCTGATTAATTTTCACAAATTTAAGTGGATTGAACCTAAAACATTTAAATTGTTGCAAAAAACTCAATAATTGTGTTGCTTCTGCTGATGTTAAATAAGTCAAACATTTGACAAAACATTTGAAATATTAATGACTTTTACAACCCAGGCTCATTCTAAAAACATACCTCTAAACACATTTCTGGAGAGCAACAAAAACGGTTCAGGAGCTACATTTTTTTTTGCATTTTTGTTTTTGCAAATCCACCAGAGACCGCTGTCATGAGCCAGGTCTGATCTCATTAATTCCCTCATTTTCGGTGTATTTCTACCTCTGTGTTCTCTGTTTCAGTGTCAGATTATTATCTTTCTTGTTGCTCGTTACGTTATCTGTGGATAACTCACTTATGTTACTCTCTCTCTGTAGTTTGTCCTGTCCAGTTTAGTCCTGTCTAGCGAGTACTCGTTTGTGTTCTCAACCTTTACCTGCACTCTGCTTTGCCCAACGACCTCCAGCTTCCTAGCGATTAGATAGGACCCCCTTCCCAGCTGGGGTTTTCAGCTCTCGCCAGCTTCCCTCCTCAGCCTCCACACTATCCAGCCAGCGGGCTCCCTTTGGGCTCATCCAGAGCCATTGTAAGCCATACCAGCGATGCGCGCTCATCAAGGCCCAACGTGCGACAGCCCTGCCTGAGTTTGACTTTTGTGCTTAATAAATTGTCCTTATTTTGCCCACAACTCTGGTGTACTGTCTGGTTCGTTACAACCGCTGTGTATGCTTTTCGAGATCTCAAATTTCTCTTGCGATTGCCATTCATGCCTGTTGTTCTCGCGTTAATCCAACAGAGACCATTGTCTACTGACTGAATGACTGATCGATTGACTGATCCACCCTCCTGCTTCCCTAAACCTAACCAATAGTATTTTCAAAAGCACCGATTGACCCGAAGTCCGCCGTCGTACATGGCGAGCTAACTGGACAAACTGGTAACAGCGGGAAAGCTGTACATACAATATCGGTAATTAAAATAAAATCTGTAAAATCGGTAATCGGCCCAGTATTTGGCCTCTATATGAACTCATTTGTCCCATTTTTGACAGTATGCCATCATAAATTGTGAAAATAACTGATAGAAGAAGGCTTTAGGACAAATTACATTTTTAATTATACAAATTTACAAATTCTGACTGAGGAAATGAGCTGGCCAGTTTGTTATTTACCTACAGGCTACAGTTTTTAATATGTTTTTTGGTTGTTTTTTAATGTTATAAAGCCTGACACATCAAAAAATGTGTCAAAATATAAATTTTCTGGAACGGAGATGTTTATTAAACCATCTAATAAATAAAATACAAAATATCCGAATATATATTACAGGTTTTCAAATAAAGTATTGATTATGTTGATATAGGTCTTAAAAACTCGTAAAGCAAATGA
This sequence comes from Danio tinwini, assembly GCA_903798205.1. Lineage (NCBI taxonomy): Eukaryota > Metazoa > Chordata > Actinopteri > Cypriniformes > Danionidae > Danio > Danio tinwini. Next base: position 3,972,299 of record CAIGQZ010000461.1, read on the forward strand.
TATGATATGAATAGCATTACAGAGTTTGTAAGTTTTAACATAATTGTCCTAATTGTTTTTGTTAATGATGCATGATAATAAATTAGTATTTTAAAAATAAGTATTTTTTCATACTTCTTTATTCAAAATGTTTCATTTAAAATTATAATCTCATAACATTATTAATAAAACTGTAGCTTAGACGCACATTTCTGAATAAATACTTAAAATCAGTATGGTAAGCTCTTTGACAAAATTGTAGGAAATATTTTTGTTGCATCAAAATGTGATGTTGTGATCACCATCCAACAAGCTAATGCAGCAAATATTAGTACTTAAAATGTCACTAAAATGCAGTATTTGAACCTTTTCATTTAATTGAAATTTGGGAGAATAACTGCAAAAAGGGCTCACAATTATTCATTCATTCATTTTCCACAGTGGAATGAACCACCAACTTATCCAGCATATGTTTTACACATCAGATGCCCTTCCAGCTGCAACCCAGCAATGGGAAACACCCACACACTACAGCCAATTTCATTCATTTTCATTTCGGCTTAGTCCCTTTATTAATCTGGGGTCGCCACAGAGAAATGAACCGTCAACTTATCCAGCACATGTTTTACACAGCGGATGCCCTTCCAGCTAGAACCCATCACTGGGAAACACCCATACACACTCAAACACACATACACACCGGCCAATTTAGCTTACCCAATTTACCTATAGCGCATGACTTTGGACTTGTGGGGGAAACCAAAGCACCCGTAGGACACCCACGTGAGCACGGTGAGAACATGCAAATTCCACACAGAAATGCCAACTGACCCAGCCGAGGCTCGAAAGCGACCTTCTTGCTGTGAGGCGATTGTGCTACCCACTGCGCCACCAATTTGCCAAACACAAAACATGCAGACTTCACACAGAAATGCCAACTGAGCCAGCAGGGACTTGAACCAGCGACCTTCTTGCTGTGAGGTGACAGTGTTAACCTTTGAGCCACAGTGTTGCCCTGCTCACAATTATTGTAAGAAAAACACAGCAAAACATTAATATTTTAAAATATTTGATAATATAAATATTAAGTTTTTTATACACTGTAAAAAATGCTGGGTTCCACACAATTCTTTCATGTTGTCCCAACACAAATCGCTTCAGTTAACTTAATAATTTTTAAGAAATGTGTTGTTTCATTCATTTACTTTTCATCTTAGTCCCTTTATTAATCTGAGGTCGCCACAGCGGAATGACTGTGGGGGAAACCGGAGCACCCAGAGGAAACCGCACGCGAACAAGGGGAGAACATGCAAACTCTACACAGAAATGCCAACTGACCCAGCCGAGGCCAAACCAGTGACCTTCTTGCTGTGAGGTGTTCAAGCTACCCACTGCGCCAAGGTGATGCCCCTGTGTTGTTTCAACTCATTTTAAATAAGTAGCTTGAACAAGAAGCAAAAATACATTTTGAGTGTAGAAATGTATTCAGATTTTATTTGTTTCACAGCACAGTGGACAGTAATTATCTTTTATTATTTGTGTTAAATTATAAATAATAGTTATTATTATCAATATTGAAAAATTGGTAACACTTTACAATAAGGTTCATTAGTTAATGCATTTACTAACATGTACTAATCATGAGCAACACTTGTACAGCATTTATTAATCATATTTAAACATTAATTAACGCATTACTAACATCCAAGTTCATGCTTGTTAACATTAGTTAATGCACCGTGAATTAACATGAACTAACAATGAACAACTGTATTTTCATTAACTAATGTTAACATGAACAAATGCTGTAGTAAATGTATTGTTCATTGTTTGTTCATGTTAGTAAATGCATTAAGGAACATTAACTAATAAACCTTATTGTAAAGTGTGACTGAAAACATTTTTTTTTTTGCTTTTTTATGACTTTATAACTTGTGAATTTACATTATCAACTGTTATTTTATATATTTGAAACTTTTGACATACATGAACACTGTTCAATTCTGTTAAATGTGCAAAATTTAATTAAATTTATTTAATTTAATTGTATTTAATTTACTTTAATTTAATTTTATTATATTTTATTTTATTTTACTTTATTAATTATTAATTTTTATATTTGAAATTTTTGGCATACATGAACACTGTTCAGTTCTGTTAAATGTACAAAATAAAATAAAATAAAATAATTAATTTAATTAATTTATATATTTGAAACTTTCTACATATATAAACACTGTTCAGATGTGTTACTTAAGTGTAAAATAAAATAAAATAAAATAAAATAAAATTAAATTAAATTAAATTAAATTAAATTAAATTAAATTAAATTAA
>CAIGQZ010000461.1:3987643-4000835 GCA_903798205.1 Danio tinwini
CTCTCTCTCTCTCTCTCTCTCTCTCTCTCTCTCTCTCTCTCTCTCTCACACACACGATTTTATCTTTCAGACAATACATTCTCTGTTTTTCTGTATGTCTGTATCACAACATTCTGAAGTATAGGAGTCTAAAGCAAGTAAAGGTATGATACAAAAAAAATCTATATATCTATAATCCTATATATATAGGAAGTATATATAAGGAAATTTTCACAGTATGTCTGATAATATTTTTTCTTTCTGAAACTCTTATTTGTTTTTTTTCGGCTAGAACAAAAGTTTTTAATTTTTTTTAAGAACCATTTTTTTCAGGTCAAAATTATTAGCCCATTTAAGCTATATATTTTTTTTGATAGTCTACAGAACAAACCATCATTATACAATAACTTAGCTAATTACTCTAACCTGCCTGGTTACCCTAATTAATCTAGTTAAGCCTTTAAATGTCACTTTAAGCTGTATAGAAGTGTCTTGAAAAATGTCTAGTAAAATATTATTTACTGTCTTTATAACAAAGATAAAATAAATCAGTTATTAGAGATGAGTTATTAAAACTATTATGTTTAGAAATGTGTTGAAAAAAATCTTCTCTCTGTTAAACAGAAATTGAGGAAAAAAATAAACAGGGGGGCTAATAATTCAGGGGGGCTAATAATTCTGACTTCAACTGTATGTGAATATATATATATATATATATATATATATATATATATATATTTTTTTTTTTATGTTACAGCCTTATTCCAAAATTGATTAAATTCATTTATTTCCTCAACATTGTACACACAATACAATAAATATATAATACATTCTTTTTTTTGAAATTGTTGCAAATTCATTAAACATAAAAAACCTGAAAAATCACATATACATCGGTATTCACAGCCTTTACCGTGAAGCTCTAAATTGAGCTTAGCCACATTCTGTTTTCACTGGTCATTCTTGAGATGTTTCAGCAGCTTAATTGGAGTTCACCTGTGGTATATTCAGTTGATAGGACATGATTTGAAAAGGCATACACATGTCTGTATAAGGCCCCAGGGTTGACCGTGCATGTCAAAGCACAAACCAAGCATAAAGACAAAGAAATTGTCTGTAGACCTCAGGATTGTCTCAAGGCACAAGGCTAGGAAGGGTTACAAAAAGATTTCTGCTGCTCTGAATGTACCAATGAGCACAGTGGTCTCCATCATCTGTAAGTGGAAGATGTTTGGAACCACCAGGACTCTTCCTAGAGCTGACCGGCCATCTAAGCTGAGTGATAGGGGGAGAAGGGCCTTAGTCAGGGAGGTGATCAATAACTCGATGGTCTTAGCTACAGCGTTCTTCTCTGGAGAGAGGAGAACCTTACAGAAGGACAACCATCTGTGCAGCAATCCACCAATCAGGCCTGTATGATAGAGTGGCCAGACGGAGGCCACTACCCACCTGGAATTTGCCAAAAGGCATCTGAAGGACTCTCAGACCATAAGAAACAAAATTCTCTGGTCTGATGAGACTAAAATTGAACTCCCTGGAGTAAATGCCAGGCGTTATGTTTGGAGAAAACCAGGCACCGCTTATCACCAGGCTAATACCATACCTACAGTGAAGCATGGTGGTGGCAACATCATGCTGTGGGGATGTTTTTTAGCAGCAGGAACTGGAAGACTAGTCAGGATAGAGGGAAAGATGAATGCAGCAATGTACAGAGACATCCTAATTGAAAACCTGCTTCAGAGTGCTCTTGACCTCAGACTGGGGTGACTGTTAATCTTGCAGCAGGACAATGACCCAAAGCACACCGCCAAAATATCAATAGAGTGGCTTGACAACAACTCGGTGAATGTCCTTGAGTGGCCCAGCCAGAGCCCAGACCTGAATCATATTAAACATCTCTGAAGAGAGAAGAATAAATTCTCTTGTCATTTATTCTTTTTTTTAAAGGCGTAGTTCACCCAAAAATGAAAACTGGTGTCTTCATTTACTCACCCTTTACTTTTTTCAAATCTTTATGGGTTTCTTTCCTCTGTTGAACACAAAAGAAGATTTTTTTGAAAAAATGTTGGTAACCTGTAACCATTGGCCAATAGAAGTCAATGGTTACAGGTTTTCAGCTTTCTTCTAAATATCATCTTTTGTTCTCATCAGTAGAAAGTAACTCATGAAGGTTTGAATGTATAAGCACTATTTATTTATTTATTATTATTATTTACATGATACATTTCTTAAAATACACAAATTGAAACTCAATGTAGAAGTGTTTTATTTGTGAGTGACTCTGCATTAGCAGACTTTGATTATTAGTTAATAAAAAAAAAAAGAGAATTGCCCACTTATAGGTCTTGATACTTCGAATCAAGACCTAATAAAAACCGTAACCACATCTCAAGGAAGTGTGTTTGTTTGTGTGCTCGTCTAATCTTGCCCCGCCTCAGGCTGTTATGCTTAAGCATATCCTGGTTAACTGGTCATTAGATGATTTTCTAGTGGTGCCAGTGTTAGAGAGAGCAGCCATAGAAGCCCCCCGGCTGCTTGCTTAATGAACAGGTGGATCTGTGATGTTTTTTCTTTGAGCCTGCTGTTATAATCATATAAATTGACTTTTAGCCTTTTCACCCTTAAAAGCTCCTTATGGTGCTTAAGTCAGGATTTTGGTGATTCAGTAACAGTGTTTCTTTATAAAAAACTCTTTGTATAAACCTGATTTCTGAGGTTTTTTTTTTTGCGTGTTTGTCAGATGTGTGTTCAAAGTTAAAGAGTAACCCAAATATAGACCTCACCTGCAGAGGTCACACCTTCATCTGCACACATAGACCTTAGGCTGAGTAGATAGCAAATTTAATTTGAGGCAAAAAAATGACTGCGCTAATGTATGACCTTACTAATAGGCATTCTTTTCTGAGAATTAAGATATGGGTTTATCTAACTTTATTTACAAACTTTTGTATATAAAGAGTTCAGATGCAAAACCCTTTAAATCCATCAGACCTCTTTTTTTGCATCTGTCAGGCTCCTCTGATTAGGTTCAGAAGTTTCATTTTATAGGTAATGATAAGGTTATTAGCTAGTAAATAAAATATAATTTTTTTCAAAAATGTTGCTTTAGACAATCCTTTGGTTTTTAATAAGGTAGATTTTCTTTTGCGTCGAAACCAGCTAAATCCGCTTGTGCTTTTTTTTTGTTTTTTTGTTTTTTTTGCAAAAACCTCTAAATCCACCTATTGGGACAAGACGGTGTAATTAGTAAAATAATAACTATAGCTGCAAATTATTTTACCAAACATAAAACACATTACACAAACCACCTAAAATTAAAAACACATAAATCTGTCAAGTAAGTGGCGGTTCATTCTGCTGTGGTAAGCCCTGATAAACCAGGGAAAAAGCAGAAGGAAAATGAATGAATGAAATCTGTCAAGTAAGTGCGTTAATCAATAACATTAAAACTGACATTAATTAAATCTTAACAGTCTGTTGTCATTTCTGATATTTGGGATTTATATTTAATGCAAGTAGAGCAATGTAAACATTGTAAACTAAAGTTGTTAGATTCAAATAATGTAGTGTAATAACATTGTGAAACATTAATATCTGTGCACTGTCAATAATATAAATAGCTTATAAAAGGTGTACTATAAAGTAATATAAATAATGCATAGTTTTATACTTTATATTTAAAAAATAGCTTACATTAGCAAATAAAACACCAAGTCTACTGGGCAAAAAGGGATGTCTCTCAGACACTTTTATAAGCTGTCATTCATTCATTCATTCTCACCATACTCAAGGTCTTGATCTCTTTTTCGTCTCTTGTTTATCCTCATAGCATCTATGTGGGATAAAAGAAAGTCATCTTAACTTCATTTTTCATGGATGGTGTTGCCGTTTAATGTAAAGTAAATTGGACTCATTCAAAGTAGCGTCACTGCGCAAAAGCACGTTATGACTGCATGTTACACTTTCGACTGTACAGTGCATTTTTTTTCCTTACAATGCACAGTTTTGAGTTTCATTTGCCATTCAGTGTCAGTCAGACAGGCTCATCCAGTTTTTCGAACTCCATCTTTTAAAATCTAAATCGAAAACGGAATAAAACATAAAAAGCCTCATAAAAGCCGGCGTATTAGCGAAGCTGCTACATTGAAAACATGATTTGATTCACGTCTTCTGAATGGTTTTTGGGATATAGCAGCTTTTGCTGTCAAAGGCAAGTGGTGTTTAGCTGCTTTTGCCAACAAACTGTTATTTCTGTATGCGCTGACGCTGCGATTCTGACGATTTGAAACAAAACTATTTGTTGAACGTACTACGTGCCTAAAGCATTCGCTTAATGCCATTATCTAATTTTTGGCAGAAGTGGCGTTTAGCGACTTTTGCATCTGAACTCTTCATATACAGTAAGTACAATGATCAAATCATAGCTAGTTTTCTATAACCGTGCAAATATTATTGTCTACTCAAGGTGTGTAGTTGAAGACCGTAAGGTACAACTTTTGTGCCCTTATTCAATCATTGTCCTTCAGCTTAGACCCTTTATTCATCAGGGGTCGTCACAGCGGAATGAACCGTCATCTTATTCAGCATATGTTTCAGTGCATAACTATAAATTAATTCTCTTAATTTATTTTCAATGTTGTGTATATAAAATATATTGTACGTGTCTAAACACACACGCACACTTGTATCTGTAGTTTATGAGGACTCTCCATGGGCGTAATGTAGTTTATTCTGTAAATACCGGTTATTATATTATTTATCCTTATTCTGCCCCATTAAGTATGATTAAAAAAAAAACATTTTGAATTACAAGGACACAATGCATGTCCTCATAAACCACCTTAACGTTGTCATACCAACACCATACATACACCATGTCATTATACAAATTTGTGTCCTCGTACTTGTAAAGAAAAAAGTACACAACCACAAACATGTACACTACCTGACAAAAGTCTTGTCGTCGATCCCAGTTGTAAGAGCAACAAATAATAACTTGGATTCTAGTTGATCATTTAGAAAAGTAACAGAAGGTAGATTTTTCCGATGAATCATTTGTTGAACTGCATCTCAATAATCCCAAATACTGCAGAAGACCTATTGGAACCCGCATGGACCCAAGATTCTCATAGAAATCAGTCAAGTTTGGTGAAAGAAAAATCATGGTTTGGGGTTACATTCAGTTTGGGGGCATGTGAGAGGTCTGCAGAGTGCATGGCTCTCCTTCTCATACTTCAGCCTCCACATCAAAGTTCCTGAAAGCAAAGAAGGTCAAGGTGCTCCAAGATCGACCAGCCTAGTCACCAGACATGAACATTATTGAGCATATCTGGGGTAAGATGGAGGAGGAGGCATTGAAGATGAATCCAAAGAATCTTGAACGCTTTCTTTGCCATTCCAGATGACTTTATTAATAAGTTATTTGAGTCACTGCAGAGATGTATGGATGCAGTCGTCCAAGCTCATGAGAGTCATACACAATATTAATTCTTTTTCCACTCCACCATGACTTTATATTCTATACTGTACATTGTCTAAGCAAAGTCAGACCTTACTGTCATAGTTAAATAATTAAAAGTCAAGGCATGATCATATTTTATTTAAGTTAAATAAGTGTAATCTAGAGGCCTTTGCCTTCCACATAAATTACTTTTGATACCAAATGATCAACTAGAAGTCAAAATATTATTTGTTGTTCCTAAAACTTGAATAGGCGACAAGACTTTTGTCAGGTAGTGTATCTGCTCTAGTTCAACCTAAAATGAAAATATACTCACTATTTACTCCACCTCAAGTGGTTCCATACTAACACTAAAGAAGATATTTTGAAGAAAGCTGAAAACCTGTAACCTTTGACATCCATAGTAATAAAAATAAATACTATGGAAGTTAATGGTTACAGGTTGTCTTCAGAATATATATTTTTGCATTTAACAGAATAAAGGACCTTAAACATGTTTGGAACAAGCTAAAGTGAGTAAATAGGTGAACTATCCATTTAGGTTTTAGGACGCGTTCAGGTTTCAAATGATATAATGTTTCTAGATTTGGCCCCTCAAAAGCTTTTGAAAATCCCTCCAGAACACCAAAAGCTCCAGCAGAATGAGTCATTTGTATAATTGTAATTTTAGAGCACAAGTGCACATGTTCTCCTGCTCTCTCAGTCTGTCAAGGACTTAACATCCTTTGTTGCTATGACAGCAAGACCAGAATAGCTTTTTTCTTTTGTATTTTAATGTGTTGTCTGTTTTTTTTAGAGATGCTAGTGTGGTTGACCAAATATTCTATACAAAATGCTGAAGAGAATGAAAGGAATGGAGATTTTACATTGCATTGTACCTATTATTGTTATTTAACATTTGCAAATAAATAATGATAATGTGTTCTGTTTTTCTCCAGTTTTTCCGTTCAGTCCAGAGCACTTGCACAGAACTCCTGAAAGTGATCGAGAAATACCAGCAAAGAATCACACGTAAGAAACATGATCTTCCAGCCTCTTTGTCTGCACAATCACAAAGAGTCTTGTTCAGCTCATTCTAAAAGGCACTGCGTACAGTTTTCATGAATACCGCTACTGTTAAGAGAGTCTGAAGTCAGTTTTTAGCACAACTTTATGAATGTGTTTTTGTGGCTTTCTTTGTCTATAAGATTCAAGGCATTTAATGAAGCACTGTTTGTAATGCTGTATGTTATTGCTGTGTTAATAACCACGGTGACCTTCTTTCTTCAGATCTCTCTCAGGAGGAGAATGAGCTCGGGCTGTTCCTGCGCTTCCAGGCAGAGCATGATAAAACAAAAGCAGGCAGTATGATGGACGCAACCAGTAAAGCCCTCTGCTGCTCTGCCAAACAAAGGCAAGCTCTCACACACAAATATGAAGAAGTTAGGGTTGAAAATTAATGCTTGTGATTCGATTTGGTAGTTATTATTTGCAAATGTCAGGATTAGGGTCAAGCTGTTTGGCTAATCAACTATTATAATAGGTTTGTTCAGGTGAAGAGAATGTGTCATATTATACAGTCGATCAAGATACAGACCCTGTTTGTTTTGAGAATAGATCATTTCAATGTGGCCATGTCACTGGCCCATGAACACTTCCTGCTTGTTACCAAACTATTTCAGAAATGTAACAAGAGGCAATTTAATCATATCTTAATGCTAAAATGGCTGCCATAACATCATTTATCAATGTGTGGAGCTTTTTGGATCGTTGGAAGCTATGTAAATTCAAAATGTAATATAGGAAACACATTAGGACCATTGTTAATGTTTACATCCCTCAAAATGTATGTATATATATATATATATATACCGCCCAGGTATAGTTGGTGACACTTTTTTTTGTTTACTAATATTTTCATCATCCTTTTACTGTTTTGTTTCTGCCCAAGATAACTAAACATATGCAATTAATTGACTAGTGAAACTCTTGCCGTACATGTTTCATACTGCTGGTTCTGTGTGCGCAAGAACGGTCAACACTTCCACAGGCAATCTGACATGCCCTGCAGACTCACAGAGATGTGCCTTTTGGCGACTTAAAAAATGCATCCAGTCATCGCTTGAATCCGTGATTTGACTTTTGCTTTCTCTTTCTAGGCTGCCGTTATTTGTATGCGTTTTTGCATTTTTTTTATTTATTGATTACACTTTTTATTTAAGCCTGATATACTTTCACGTGGCTTCAAAGTGAAATAATGCATTGAATAGTTCAAATAATTTATTCCTCAATCTAAATGGCTCAGAAAAACTTTACTATATACAAAATGGAGAGGACAAAATGACATCTGAACTGACTGCAAAATATGTGTTCACCATTAGAAATGGTTCATCAAACTCATTTCCCTTTAAATAAAGTACACTTTTTATGCTTATGCTTTTTTGAGATATTGGTTTTATTCCATTTCTCTCTCGTTTATTTCTCATTTGCTGTACATTTCATTAATTTGATGTTGTTTATTAATTACATATTTTATACATATCTAAAAACTACAATGGTCACTAAAGCAGCATAAAAAGGGAAAACAGCAATGCTAAATAAAAAATGACTGAAAATAAAAAAAATAAGAAATTACTTTCAAAATGTGGTTCAACAAAATCATAAAAAAGGCTAAATAATGAAACTGGCCTGGACAAAATTGAAGGGTACCAATAATTTTGTCCACGTCTGTACAGGCCTTAAAAATACATGCATGCAATACACTTTTGGTAGCTTTACATACTTTACATACAATTTTATTTTATTTTTTTATAATGGCTCCACAAATCTCGACATTGCAAATCCTCCGATAATATTATTGCAGATGCACACATTGGGATGTTGATGCTGAAATGAGATCTTGTTTCATCACAAATGTCAATAGATTATGATAATAATAAATTAGTTCTATAGCGATATATAATTATTTTGATTAAATTGATGTCTTGTTGAGTATTAAAAGTATTAAAAAGTATTTAAACTTCTGAATTGTTTTGTGACAGTCGCCAAATATCTGTTATTTGTACAACCTTTTTAAACATTAGCAACAATAACAGATGTTTATTTAAGCACCAAATCAGCATTTTATTTATTTATTTTTGTTCCTAAATGAAAGGTTTGCTTTACATCAGGCTTTCTTTTCACTTTTAAAATGTTTTATATTTCAATTCAATTAAATTACTCAGTTATTGGAAGCCTTAAAACAAATCTTTCTCTGAATAATTGTACAAACTGTTGAAACAATTGTGGAAACCCAGCCTGGGTTTACTCGCTCAACAATCAGTATGTAAAAAAAAAAAGATTAATCTAATGTGAACAATTTCTCTGCTGTCCTCTTACCACCCAGGTTGGCTTTGTGTCCTCCCCTCCATCGACTGGAACAGGAAGTGGAGACATTTCGGAGAAGAGCCATTACTGACAGCCTCCTGACAGTGAGCCAGATGGAGAAAGCTCGTACCGAATACCGTGGCGCACTGCTCTGGATGAAGGCCGCCTCACAGGAGCTGGACCCTGATACTTACAAACAACTGGAGAAATTTCGCATGGTGAGATCATGCAAAATGAGCAACAGTATGACTTGCATCAACATACGTAAAAGTGTTCTGCAATCTGTGTGTTTTTGTGAACAGGTTCAGGCTCAGGTAAGAGAAACAAAAGTGTGTTTCGATAAGCTGAAGAATGATGTTTGTCAGAAAGTGGACATGCTGGGAGCCAGTCGCTGCAACATGCTTTCACATTCTTTATGCACTTACCAGGTAACACCTGTTTCCTTCCACCTAAAATGGCTTGCTTTTTACTTTAGTTTTCATTTTGTGCTGTTGTTGCTGTTGTGTAGACTACGCTCCTTCAGTACTGGGAGAAGACTGCACATGTGATGTCTGGCATCCATGAGGCCTTCAAAGGATATGTACCCTACCAGTTCACTACCCTCAAAGTGAGTGTCAGTATATACAGTTGACGCCAATTTTTCGCCTTTTTGTAATTGTTTTTGTCTTTATCAAATATTTCCCAAATTATGTTTAACAGAGCAAGACATTTTTCACAGTATTTCCTAAAATATTTTTTCTTTTGGAGAACGTCTTATTTATTTAATTTTGGCTAGAATAAAAGCAGTAAAAAAAAATCATTTTAAGGTCAATATTATTATCAACAATTTTTTTAAATTGTTACAGAACAAATATTATATTTATTTGATATATATTATATTTATTTGATATTTATTTGAAAAAAATCTTCTCTCAGTTAAACAAAATCTGGGGAAAAAATATAGAGGGGGCTAATAATTTAGCAGGGCTAATAATTCTGACTTCAACTGTAAATGTCAGCTAATAAACTGCTGTGATGTGATTTGACCTCTCATTCAACTATATGGCAGGAACTGAGAGACCCGCTGGACCAGATTGCATCCACACAGCCAGAAGAGTACAAAAAAGACGAGGAAAAGAAGACTCATCTAGACAAGTGAGAGCTCAGACTTGAAAATGGTTCCACCATTTGTGGGTCATGAACAAACCATGCTTTACATGTTTTTCATGTTTATTATACATCACATGGTCACGTGCACTATTGTTCTAACTGCGGTTTTGGATAAAAGTGTTTTCTGGTCACCAAGCTTCATTGATTTGATAAAAAATACAATAAACGCAGTACTATTTTGATACTTTAAGTAATAGTATCACTATTAAGTATCACAACGAAATCACTATTTTCTATGAGAATGTAATTTAATATTAAATGCATCTCTGTGATTTAGGCTGAATTTTTAGCATCATTACACCAGTTCCCAATATCGCAGGATCCTTCAGAAATCAATTGATTTATTTTCAGAAAACATTTCTTTTTATTCTTAATATCAGTGTTTAAATAAATACCTGCTTCATATATTTGTTTAAACACTGTTAACTTTCAAAAGTAACTTTAATTAAAAAAGTAATTGCTAATAATTTTTTGTAAAACATATTCTATATTTTGAACTTTCTATTCATCAAAGAATGACTTAAATTAAGCTAATCCACACGATCCTTCAGAAATCAATCTAATATGCTGATTTGATTTTCAGAAAACATTTCTTCTTATTATTATTGTTGAAAACACCTGATTCAGATTTTTGTGGAAACAATATAGTATCATTTAAAAGTAACATTAATAGAAAAAAAGTAAATGCTAATTATTTAACGTAAAATGTATTCTATATTTTGAACTCATCAAAGAATCATGAAAATTAAACAAAAAAAATTTCACAAAAATGTGAAGCAGAAATAAATAAATGTTTTCAAGACTGCTAAAATATAAGAGCCATTATTAGTTTTTGTAAACCAATAATAATTGATCATAATCAGGGCTCTGAACCGGTTCAAGGAACGAAAACGAAAACAAATTACATTTAACAGGAGCAAAAACGAAAATGAAAACAAAATTAATTGTGAACAGAAACGTTTATTTGCAATTACAATTAACCGGTTAATAACATTATTGTATCATTCTCTTTATTATGTAAATTTTGGGAGAAAAAAAAACATTAATTTAAAATGTGTGCACATATGCAACAGTGACGCATACAAAGTAATATGCCCACGAAGCAGACGTCATAAGCCAGAGTTGTTTCAGATGCAGCGAGCTTGTCTTAAAGGTTACCAAGCACCTGGCTATTTCATGCACAAACGATGATGCTCTTTTAGATGCTCTTGATGTTACTTCTATAGAAAAAGCCTTATAACACCAATTATATGAAGGAACGCAAGAACAAAAACAATAAAATATCAGTTATGCTCTGAGAGAACCGAATGGATTTTTTCCCCCCATTTTTATAATAATGATTGTCACATGATTTTCTAAATGATCATGTGACAATCGAGACTGGAGTAATGAAGCACAGTAGTAAATTACTATTTAATATATATTAACATAGAAAACAGTTATTTTAAAATTATATTTTGCAATAAATTTTCAAAATAATCACTGCTTTACTGTATTTTCTACTGATCTCACACTTTTGAATGGTAGTGTATATATAGACCTAATAAGCAGTCTCACTTTTCTTCCTTATTCATTATTTCAGTTTCATTAACAAAACACATTTTCCATCTTGAATGCCTCCTGCTTGCCTGTCATTGCCAAATCTTTTATTTTCTCTCCTTCCTCATTGCCTGCAAACCTCAGATCAAGTCACTCCAGCCGAGAAGCCTCTTTGAAGGCTCTGGTTACTGATCTGTGAGTGAAGCATTGTAATTCTGTTGGAAAGATTGGTCCCACTTTATATTAGGTGGCCTTAACTACTACTTACTTGCAATAATAAATACAATGCACTTACTGTGTTCATAATGTATTGCAGAACACTTCTGGTGCTCTTGAGGTGGGATATGGGTAAGGGATGGTCAATAGTGTAATTACAGAAATTAATTACACATGTAATTACATGCAGGTATTTAATCAATCATATGTACAATGCAAAACACATATTTACTCAATAAGTGCTTTGTAAAAAATAAATAATTTCAGTGCAAGTACATATATTTGATAAGTCCACCTAATATAAAGTGGGACCCAAAGATTAGAAACAGCAAACACTACTTAAAGTTCCACTGTAATTTCCTGCTTTGCCGTGTTTTCAGATGTTTATTTCGTGGCATTTGTGTTAGAAATGCTGTAGTATAATACTCTTAGACCAGCATAGGGATCCTATAACTATTGCTCTGACTCAGTTTGTCGATTTAGAATTAAATTAAGGTTGCAATAGTAATTTGATACTGCTCGTGTCACAATAATGTGAATCATCTCTTCCCATCAATTTATTCATGCTTGAGTGTGTCTATTAGTGTAATTAGTGTTTGTATGTTTTTATTTCAGTCTAGTTTCACTTGAGGATGAACAGCTGGGTGAATCATCTGATACTGGTATGTTCCGCTTTTAAAGCTCATTCTCACTCAGTCTCCAGGGGTCTCGTATTTTAGATGCTCTTGTTTTTGTTTCTTTCAGTTTCTACTCTTGCAGTAGACGGACAGAGTAGAGGATCTGACAGCTCTTTGTGTGCCAGTTTGGACTCTGGTAAGTGTGTGTGTGTGTATGTGTGTTTGCATACTCAGCCTTGCATGACATCTTATTTTTTCTTGTCGAATAGACATTCTGGGGTCTCATTTATAAAACTTTTGCATAGAAACTTTACTAAAAGTGAACATATGGCAGAATAATAATTTATTCATTTATTAACGATTATGGCTCATATTATGATTTAAAGTGGTTAAATTAAGTCAATGTTTAAGTTTAATAACTAAAGTTAATACGACAGTATGCTGAAACATTTATTAACAAAGTGTTGTACATACTCTAAAAAATACAGTATAATACACTTTACTAATGTATGGATCAAAAACACTGGTATTTTTAAGCAGGTTATAATGGCATTTTTTTGTGTGTTAGTAAATTTGTGTCAAAAAGTGTCACAAAACTGCCTGCATCTAATATCAGCCACTGTTGCCTTTGATTGGAGATGCATTATATCAATAAATGTTCTGATTAGTTTTGGCATATTCCAGCTATTTGTTTTATGTTTTTTTTATATTAGTAATATTGTAATATACTTGTAGTATTAGCTTAATGCGAAAGTTGAATATTGCTCTCTTCTGATACATTCAGGAGGTATTCTTTTGAAAATAATTAGTTTACATTATGTACAGAACTGTATGTGTTTTGTGCTTTAGATGTACATTATATATATATATATATATATATATATAA
>CAIGQZ010000461.1:4010258-4034636 GCA_903798205.1 Danio tinwini
AACAACATGCTAATTCATGCTAGAGTCATGTTAACATCATGCTAATTCATGCTAGAATCATGCAAACAACATGCTAATTTATGCCAGAATTGTGCTAACAATATGCTAATTCATGATAGAATCATGCTAACAACATGCTAATTTTGCCAGAATCATGCTAACAACATGCTAATTCATGTTAGAATCATGCTAACAATATGCTAATTCATGGTAGAGTCATGTTAACATCATGCTAATTCATGCTAGAATCATGCTAACATCATGCTAATTCATGCTAGAATCATGCTAAAATCATGCTAGAATCATGCTAACAACATGTTAATTCATGTTAGAATCATGCTAATGTCATGCTAATTCATGCTAGAATCATTGCAGTTATATAATTCATGCTAGAATCATGCTAACATCATGCTAATCCATGCTAGAATCATGCTAACAACATGCTAGAATAATGCTAACAACATGCTAATAACATGCTAATTTATGCTAGACTGGCTTGTTTCCCTCTTTACAGTGGTTGCATTGTTGACTGCAGGCATCTTAAACATTTTTTTAGCCAACTTGATACTTTTTCAAACTAAAAAAACTACTTCTAACAGGCTTTCTCAAGCCACCATAAAGTGTGTCCTCAAACTTTAATAGGCCTATCTAGTTCACATTTACACACTTCCATTTGTCATTTAAAAATAAATAAATTTATCGTTTGGAAATCTTGGAAATCGTTGGAAAATTCTGAGCAAAAGCCAAAACCCAGAATGCTATAATTTGCAGCCCAGAGTCCTTTATGACAAACAAAGTATCTAATGTAAAGACAGAATGTGGAGGATGGTTGAGAACCACTACTATAATACTACTGTATGCTGGTTTTAATGCCTGGCACACACCTTTCCCATGCCTGCCACTGTTTGGCGAGTGTTTGTGTCCATACCTTTGACGTACTGCCAGTCTCTGTTCAGAATTCATTTATGGAAATTTGTGTTTTTTGACTGCAGTATCTCAAGCAAAGTATCAAAATGCCACAGATTTTTCTAAAACAAACGTTGGATTTTGGCATAATCCCGCACTGCTTTTTGATGAGGTGCAATGGAGTGCATCATTGACTCCGAATTGTGAAAAAAGGATATGAAAATATGAAATGACCTGTACTGCGCAGAGACTACTAAACACGCTCGAAAAGGAACCGTTCAAAAAATGTGCACAATAATCACCTTCAATTAATTGTGCAACCCTACTGTTAGTAAATAATTCATAAGTCATCTTGTGCTCACATTTATGGTTTGAAGTCTCTATGTCTATGGTTTGAATCTAAATCACCATACAGGTTAACATTCAGCTCTAGAATGAGCAGACTGCTGACCTGATCTTTCTGGTGGACAAATAAATCACTGCAGGCTCATAAATGATTAACATATCTTCTTATCTTTAGGGCATATCAGCAAAATCGGGCCACCGTTTACATTTAAGTCCATTATCTGCCTATTTATTGAGCTTTTCAATAATATTGTGCATCCCTAGAAGGCACACTATTTTTTGTGCTACAAGTAATATAGAGCATGATGTTCTTGTTCATTGTGTTTGTGTTATGCAGGATGGGCGACTCCACCTATGTTTCAGGCTCAACCGCTCCAACCACCATCCACTGGAGGACAATCTCAGCCTACACTGAACACTACAAACTCTTCAGCAAATGGTGAGTTTTTTTATGATTTTTCAAGAATTTTAGTTTGTGCTGTTCCTGTAGTAATTCACCACTTTGTGTATTTTCAGCACCTAAAGGCAGTTCCCGGGATATGTCTGCCTGGTTCAACCTCTTTGCAGATCTTGACCCTCTGTCCAACCCAGATGCTATAGGACGCAGTGATCAGGAGTTCCTCAATGCCTGATGTGTTATTGTGAGTGTGTGTACTGCATGTTTACCACTGCCAATCACTAAAATGTGTATGTCAAATTTTCCACCGATCACAGATCTTGCTTTCAATCATTTGAAGATTTATTTATATAGAATAATTTTATGGAGCGGCGAACGTCGCTTCTGCGCAACCGGTGCGCTTGATGAAGTGCTTGATGCATGTGAAGCTGCTTTGACACGATCTACATTGTATAAGCGCTATACAAATAAAGATTAATTGAATTGAATTGAATGCGCGCAGCCCTCCGCTTTCTACGGACACTTTCAAAACAGCAACACAAAGGGAAGAAATGAGTGCATTGAGGATCTGTCCAATGTGTTAATGAGCCTTTTCTAATTAAAATTTTTAGGCAGGCCTACTTTGTGTGTAAAGAGCAGGTAATCTTTATGCGATCTTATTAACTCTCTTCTGAATGTGATTTGCTGATCTAACAGACACAGTATTTAGAAACAGCAATAAACTCCATGTTACGGGTCAAAATGAACCCATTTAATGCAAAACTAAATGCATTTCTCCACTGATTATTTAAACTAACAGGAACAAATAGGCTAGGAGAAAGTTTTTCGTGTTGTCATGAACACGACACGCAGTTTAATTTGTGAATGAATGGAGAATAATTGAAAGGTGCAGCGGCGGAAAGCGCTAAAGTGAACGTTTGGGATATAGTAGCCTACATGACAACTTTCTAGTGCCTTATAAAAGGCTACCTTCGTGGCTTTTGTTGGCTTATAAATTACACAAAAAAATAGCGCACGCGCAAGATCGCATTTGGATCGGTACCAGCTGGATACCCGATCCAGCAAAAATATGCGATATCAAACCGATATCCGATCCAAGTATCGGGATTGGTGCATCCCTATTACATTGTAACTCTGTGTTCTAACAACACACTACATGATGAGATTTACAGTGATAAGCAATTTGGCTGTTTGCACCAGATGAAACATAACAGAAATTTTAATACAGCCATTCAAAAGCACAGAATATGCACTCAATCACAAAATGGTAAGATTTATAATCTAGTTATTAATAGATATTAAACCTCTTTAACAGTATTTAAAGTAGATGCTGAATCACTGATATGTGTTGGTTTGCATTATTTCACAGTTTTGAAGTTCAATTTCAAACAGTTTATTTTATTTTCAAGATCTGAGGTGAACTATCTGCTGCTGCTTTCAGTATATGGCAATAAATGTCATGTAAAATGGCATTCAAACTCGCATTGTTCGCATTTAACACTGAATGAAGCACATGAGGTGTACCTGAGGTGATCATTGTTAGTTTATCCTGTAGTTCAGCTGCAAGAAATAAGTTGTTTCTAAAATATAAAAGTGTTGGTTAGGACAAAAACTATTTTTAATTTGGAAAAAATTTCCCTATTGTGTGCTGTTGTTTTTTATTTAGAACACTCGATCCTGTTGGTTGTCAATCTGGCAACCTGCGCTTGTGTTTGTTTTGATTCAGGAATGCAATACCTAGTTTAACCACTAGGTGTCAAACTTACACACTGCACCTCTAACAACAGGTGCATCCAAAATTGCATAGTATGCACTAATCTATGCCTTTTTCTAGTATAAAATACTGTAAGTATGTAGTGCACTGAAATATTATGTTTATTCTAAATAGAATAAATGCTATTTAAATACCCGTATGATGCACTTATTCAACCATTAAAAGTAAGTGTGGAATGTTGGACACACTCATGGCAGGTACTATTTGGTAGTTTGGCCATTTATTTCACAAATTTGGCAGCTGGGAAAAGGTTTGAATTTCAGGTTAGTAAAAAAAAAACCTTAGTGTTCCATTTTGGATGACCCTAAATTCATATACTATGCTGTTGAGTGTGTAAGTGCACTAGTGTATAGTGTGCCATTTGGGACACAGTGTAGGACTATTAACTTCATAAACTGCTAATTAGCGGTTTATTAATAGTTAGTTAGTAGGTAGTAGTTTGTTTTAGGTATTGGGTATGCTTAGGGATAAAGAATAAGATCATACTACTAATAATAAACAGTTAATATCTTAAGAATAGACGGGTAATAAGCCAGTATTTAATTGTGTGAATTGTGACCACAAATTAAGTGTTACAATCTTTATTTATTCTATTTTCTTTTTCCATTTTAGGTAGTTTTATTTCCCAAATGTCTTTATATACCTAGATGCCCCAAAATTACAAACATGCTCATCGTAGGGGGAGGAAATTCAACTCCTCCTTTGTGAAATGTGAATAATTAATTTATTTTGGAATATCATTTTTCTCTACAGGTTTCAGACATAATTATTGCTTTACCAGTCACAAGTTTTCCAGTAATAACGCTGCCTTTCACCTCTCTCCATGAAGGATGGTTATGGAGCTGAATAACATCCTACAAATAGTTTGTCCATCAAAATGACGGAATGGAGGGCATATCCCAAGTCTTTATTGGGAGCTGGAACACTACAGTACCTCTCCTGAAAACATTTCAACCTGAGCCAATGAAGCATCCAGGAACCCAAATCCAAATCCACAACCAGAAAATGTCTGAGCTATGGAATTGTGTCTCCTTCCTGCTTTCTTCATGTGTGAGTGTGTGTGAATTTACTATATGCTCATAGGGACACAGAAGGGTCTTCATCTCTATATCACAGCAGTGTTGTTACATTAAAATAAAGTATGTTACTTTATGAAGTGCACATATTTAAAGGATCACAAAGGTTGGGTTTTTGCCCATTTCTTATAATGAGGGACCAAAAAAAGATGTATATTTGGATTGAGTCAAGAGTTTTAATGTCCAGAAACAGGGTTACTTATTTCTAACGTCTGTTATAAATTATAGACTGTAATTTTAATCACCACAAACACCAAATGCATATGCATAAATCACTAAAAACATATTTTTGAATTCACAATCACTGGAACTGTTTAACCCCTTAATAATACAACAAATGAAAGTTATTTATTATTACAATAAAAAGTGTTACTGTAAACTACATATGCAAGTGTTGTGCCATTTGTTTGGTGGAAATGAGAAGGTCACATTTTAGTGGAGCTAATACTAGATGGGCAATTCCTGTTTTCACTGATAAAAATCCTGGAAAAAGAATAAACTTCTCACAAACGCTCTTCACTGTGATTCAAAACACTGCAATGTGAGTTTGTGATTGTCTTTTGTGCGTAATGTTACTTTGTCACCTTCAGCACCAAATAATGTACCTGTTTTACTTTAGTAAGACCCAGATTTTCACTCATAAGGAGTGCATTAATCAAATATCAGTTTGCTGTCACTTTGATTGTTCATAAAAATCATTGATAGTTCATAAAAATAAATTTTACAATGAGGCGTCATTTGTTAACATTAGCTCACTGAGTTAACTTGGATTCATTATAAACAATGTTTTACAGCATTTATTAACTTATGCTAATGTAAAAATCTTGTTCAAAATGAATTAACTTCAGTTAAAATGAGTCTTTCAACCTTACATTTTAGTAAGTGCTGCAGTTAATTATTAATAAATGCTGTAGAAAATCTGTTTATTGTTAGTTCTTGTTAATATTGTCAGTACATAAAACCTTATTTTAAAGTGTAACCGAGGAATTAAGTTGTTTCTTGCGTCTTGTCGATTGTTCTGGAATGTATGTGGTCTGTTTTAGGCATAGACTTGTTTGTTGATCTAAATGGTTTGTCTAGGTGGAGAATTTCTCGCAAATTAGCTCCACATTTCATGGAGCACATCTTTTTTTGTGTGTTTTGAGTGCAGTTTATCATTTTGAAGTGTCTGTGTTAGAGACCTGTGTTTGGAGCTAATGTTATCTTATTGTATCACCGTCTTTTTTTTTTTTCTTTTTTTTTTGGTAAGGAAAAAGAATGTACACCACATCATTCTGCTGCTTTCATCTGTTTATTTTATGCAACTTTGCCTTTTGTTTCAGTTTAATAATGTACAATTTCATTGAAGGAAACTGGAATGAGAGATCGTGCAACTGAGAGCAAATAAATTTGAGTCAAATTCTGTTTCGCGTTGTTATTTGTCTTGTATCTTGATAGGTTTTGTTATGCCAAATTCAATTTTATCCAATCAGGAAACCAATCTTGAGGATTCTCCCACAGAAAGGAAAAAAGTTCTGGTAACAGCTCAAGTGAATTCAATACAGGCACCTGTTTCATTTACACACATTTGTTTCAATTCAGATTTAAGGCAATTATATACATCTTGTTCAGGATTGCCTTTTCTAAAAGGTTAATTCACTACAAAATGTAAAAATCCTGTTGTCATTTGCTCACTAGATAAGGCTTCTGTTTAAAATGTTCCTGAAGAGATTTAAAAATATAAATATTAATTAATTTTTTGTGTTACAATCTGAACAAACTTTTATTAGACATTTAATTCACAATTAAATATTGAAAAGCTAACAAATTTTTAAGTATTTAAATTTCGTCAGCTCTGGAACCAATGAGGTTCATTCCTGGGTGTCACGCGGCAAGATTAACCAATGAGGTTTGTTCTAGCGTGTCAGTTAAAAGAGGTTGAGCTTTTGTTAGGTTTGTAGGCAGTGTTGCCAGATTGGGCGGTTTTGAATTTGATTGTACGGGTAAAAAAAATGGCATAGGCGGGTTGACCAAATTTGGGCAGTTTTGAAACGTAACTTTTATATGCAACTTATTCAGCAAAACATAACTAACTCCATTCAGTTAGTAGTGCATAGCACAAACCGCATGGGCCCACTTGCAAGAGGAGGTAAAGAAAAAATCCCCAGGACAAATCCAACGTCCCTTCACCATCACGCAGTGCCTGCAGTTATACTCGCAGCGGTTTATCACATTTTAATCGATTGTTTTTTCCACAATTGACTGCAAGAACAAACAGAAGCATTGTCTGATTTACAAGCAGTGCCTACTTGTGTTCAAAAAGAATTTAAAACGCCAAAAAGGACGAATTTATACTTTATACATTCCTTGAGGACCATTAACACTGCATGTTTTGCATCAGGTCTCCTTTGTCTGTCACGCCGATTACAGATCTATAAGTCTCTGCTAATGAGCTGATGATCTGAATCAGGTGAGTTTGATTAAGGAGACATGGAAAATGTGCAGAGCAGGCATCCTCCAGGAACGTGGTTGAGAAATACTGCAGGTAGTGTAATCTATACAACATTATAAATGTGTGTAATCCGGTTATGTTGCGGTTCTGTGACTGCTGGTAATGGTCTCTGTATGGTTAAAATTGCTGACAGTTAAAGTAACTAGGTAATTTAATTAGATTTAAATAAATTAAATAAATAGTATAATATATAAAATAATAGTTAATATTTTGTGCGGGTTTTTTTGTACGTTTGGGCGCATTTGGGCAGCTTTTCGGCTGGAAAAAGTCAGCTATATCTGGCAACACTGTAGGCCATTTGAAATGAACGGACATTCCTTATGATGTGACCGCGGTTTTTCCCTGAAGACCTAAATACTCTTAAGACTTTAATACTCTGCTTAAAGACTTAATTTTTCATATTTATGTTTTTTTACGAACGTATGAAACGTCAGTTGTTTAGTTCATTCAAAATACCTTCAATTTGTACGTTATTCTGAAGATGAACGACATTTGTCACCTCATGAGGGTGAGTAAATGATGACAGGATTTAAAAAAATTGCTCTGAACTAACTCTTTAACTTTATTCGGAAGAAAGGAAGCTTTATGGTAAGAATAATGTCATATTTCACAGTATAAAGATGCTACAGTTCAAATCAATATCATTAGCTCCGTCATATCCACTGTATTCCTTCCGTAAATTACAGTAACGACACTTTTCGGCTGAACAAATCTTTGAATTTAGCATTAGTGCATTAAATCACAATATACTGCCCAGTACAATTGATCGATGTCTTCTCCATTTCAGGCTGTGTTCGTTTACCATCTAAAGTAACTTCCTCTCATTCACACACAGGCAAGTCACATTAAGCACATACATGTTTACATACAGTATACGGGGAGGGAAGGGCTCTATACATTGAAGAGGGCGAGACAAAAGTAGACTCGAACGATGATAGAAAAAGGACTTCAAGCAAATGGGGTCCTACAGAGAGGTGGTGGGAGTCAGGCACATTTGTTAGTCCTCCTCAGATCTGCTACAACCTTTCTGGTTGCTCTTCCAGAACTACTTGAAACTGCATGTAAACTATAAGCAAGCAAAACTGGATGACCTAAAATCTCCATTTCCTACTAAATCAAATCACTCACATTTACACTACAGATCAAAAGTGTGGAATAATCAAGATTTTTTTATGCTCACCTAAGCTCACTTTTTTCACGTATTTTTGCAACTGTTTTCTATTTAAATGTATTTTAAAATGTAATTTGTGGAGATAGTCCTACATAAATCATACTAAAATTTAAAATTAAATTAATGCTGTAAATGGTGGCTTAGTGGTTAGCACTGTCACTTCACAGCAAGAAGGTCGCTGGTTTGAGTTACTGCTGGACCAGGTGGTATTTCTGTGTGTAGTTTGCTCCGATTTCTCCCACCGTCCAAAGACATGCGGTATAGGTGAACTGAACAAACTAAATTGGCCGTAGTTTATGAGTATGTGTGTGTGAATGAGTGTGTAAAGATGTTTCCCAATACTGGGTTGTGGCTGGAAGGGCATACGCTGCATAAAACACATGCTAGAATAGTTCATTCTGCTGTTGCGACCTCTGAAATGGAGACTAGACTGAAGGAAAATTAATGAATGAATTAATGCTGAAAACGAGTTTTGCTGCTCAATATTTTTGTGGAAATCTTTTTTTCTTTAATGAATAAAGAACAGCATTAATAAAAAAATAAGTAATTTTTTGTAATTATAAATTTCTGTAATGCATTTTTGTTAAACAAAATAATATTTTACCCCACTTTTGAAGTCATAACCCAACTTTTAAATGGTTGTGGATCATAATTTCTACAAAATTGCTCAGCAAAAAACTGTTTCAAATGTGCTGCCATAAATTCTACATTATTTCTTTATTTTACCTGATTTAAGATTTTTTTTAAATATATTTAACCTAAAATGGCATCATAATCTAAAACAAACACAGTAATACTATTTTTTAAAAAATATTTCCACAATATGTTAAGCAAGTAAATTAGTGGAGAAAATTATTCAGCTTTGTTGTTAGAGGAATAAAATCTTCCGAATCAGTCTTTCGGATTAGATGTTAAACCGAGCTCCTGACTCTCTGTGGTCATTAAAAATCCCATGGCACTCCTCGTAAAGAGTAGGATGTAACCCCGGTGTCCTGGCCAAATTCCCCCATTGACCCTTACCCATAATGGCCTCCCATTCATCCCCATCCACCGAATTGGCTCTATTGTCTTTCCACTCCACCAATACCTAGTGTGTGGTAAGTTCTCTGCCACCATTGTCCTGTGGCTGCTGTCGCATCCTCCAAGTGGATGCTGCACACTGGTGGTGGTGTAGAGAGACCCCCCTCATGATTGTGAAGCGCTTTGGAAGTATGGCCATACACAGTAAATGCGCTATATAAAGACACTTTACTTGCTACTTACTTACTTACTATAAAATCAATTTTAAAATATATTAAAATACAATAAAAATTCCCAGTGGCTTGCAGCTGAAATGGCGCCCACTGCATAAAACATATGCTGGAATAGTTGTTGGTTCATTCCACTGTGGAGACCGCTTATAAATCAGAGACTAGTCCGAAAGAAAATTAATGAATGAATACAAATTTTTAAAAAGAAATTTGGAGTGAATTATTCAGCTTTGCCATAAAATTAGTTACATTTAAAATATGTTAAAATAAAAAAGTGTAACTATTGTCAACTATTATTTCACAATGTAAATGTTTCAATAACTATTTAATTTTTAAAACCAAATGTCTGCAGCCTCGGTGAGCAAAAGATGTAATTGAAAACGGGTTTAAGAACTCCTCATTATTCCAAACTTTAGTGTAGGTTAAAGGATGCCGCTATACATAAGAAAATTCAAAGGCTTCATGGTAAAATGCAATAAATAGTCGAGAAAGTAAAAAGCAGTGCATTACTAAAAATGTTTCATCTATTTACATCCACCATCCTGAAAAGCCTCCTTTGTGATCCACTTTGTAAAACACGTAATACCTTTTAAATAACAGCAAAAACCCCTTCATGTTCAAGTTTTAGATGCGTTTCTCAGAACATCTTCTTAAATAAAATCCTAACAAAGCTCTGACTCTTATCAGACGACACGGGAGGTGTGTGTGGGTAAAATGACATCTCTGTTCATCAGCTGAAGTACTGTTTTATCCCTCTGGCTCCTCAAGGTGTCGTGGGAGGCATGGTGACTGACGTCCACGGGACAGGACGGGGCCTATGGAGGGGGACAGGCTCCTTACTCCGACCCCAGCCAGAGGCACCAGGGAGGGGGAGATGCTGCGGTAGCTTACCCCACTGCGGAAGGTGAGCTCCTGGGTGGGGAGCAGAGGCTTCAGGATGCTCACCAGGCAAAAGGCAGAGCCACTTTTGGGTATGAAGTTCACCTTGTTTCTGTCTGGGCAGAGATATGGAGGAATCTCTTGGAGAGGCCTTGGCCTGGAACAAAAGACGGAAAGATTTGTTCATTGATAGTTCGTACAAATGTATGTTAAAATAGTAAGGGAGTAGGTTCAACACCTCAAAATTTTTTAAATGCACAAAGCTTTTCTAAACTCCCAACACTCCAACAAATATCCAAAAATTTAAATCACACAATGTTGCAACTCATAAATAAATAACTAAATAAGTAATACACAAGGAGTAATTTTCTGAAAGCTTTCTAAAGTCTTATATGTATACACTACCTGACAAAAGTCTTGTCGTCTATCCCAGTTTTAGGAACAACAAATAATAACTTGACTTCTGGTTTTTAGAAATATCTTATATGAAAGGCAAAGGCCTCTCATTGAATTTTAATGATTTAATTAAGACAGTAAGGTCTGACTTTGCCCAGACATAAGTCTTGTCACCGAACAGAAATAATGTACAGTATAGAATATAAAGTCATGGTGGAGTGGAAAAAGAATGGACGACTGCATCCATACATATCTGCAATGACTCAAATAACTTATTAATAATAAAGTAATCTAGAATGGCAAAGAAAACGTTCTTGCAGGACTCCCAGAGTTCATCAAGATTCTTTGGATTCATCTTCAATGCCTCCTCCTTCATCTTACCCCAGACATGCTCAATAATGTTCATTTCTGGTGACTGGGCTGGCCAATCCTGGAGCACCTTGACCTTCTTTGCTTTCAGGAACTTTTACATGGAGGCTGAAGTATGAGAAGGAGCGCTATCCTGCTGAAGAATTTGCTCTCTCCTATGGTTCGTAATGTAATGGGCAGCACAAATCTCTTGATACCTCAGGCTGTTGATGTCCACTCTGCAGATCTCTAGCATGCCCCCATAGTAAATGTAACACCAAACCATGATTTTTCCTTCACCAAACTTGACAGATTTCAGTGAGAATCTTGGGTCCATGCAGGTTCCAATAGGTCTTCTGCAGTATTCGTGATGATTGGGATGCAGTTCAACAGGTGATTCATCAGAAAAAACTACCTTCTGCCACTTTTCCAAATGATCAACTAGAAGTCAAGTTATTATTTATTGTTCTTACAACTGGGATCGATGACAAGACCTTTGTCAGGTAGTATAGAAGTATTTTTGTTTAGTTTTTTCTTTTAAATTTTTGTATGGAAGCCTAATTTGCGGTTAAATACACAAGTTCATAATTATTAGAAGCCACTGATGTGATTTGAAATTTTGAACTAAAAATCAATTGTTATTACTATTTTTTTGGTAATAACTATGGCTTACATTTTGAAGTTATCTCTTAACTACGATTTAATGTCATAATTCTAACTTTATATCTCATGTTTATGACTTTCTGTGCCATAATCATTACTTTTATGGCATAATTTTGTTTAATGAAATCACATTTTTTTTCTGAAAAAAGTATAAGAATAATTTATAAACAAATATGTTTCTTGATTTCTTGAAAATACTTAGCAAATGTATTATAAATGACTACATTAAAAAAATTAAAATAAATTTAGTTTAATTTCGATTGAATATAAATCTAACCTTGTTTTCCAAAAACGATTTTTATTTCAATTTTATTTCTACATTTTATTTAAACATTTTAATTTAATTAGTTTTTTTTAACTTTACTTTTTAAATAAAAATATAAATAAATAAATAAATATATTTGCTAATAACTTTTTTTGGAACCAAAATCTAAAATTTTTAACATATTTATGCACATTTTGTTAAAAACTAAAAGTATTTAAAAAAAATTAACAGTGTTGTACAAATGACATTTTCTAAAAATAAAACATAACCTTCAATGTTTGGCTTTCTTTTAAAGTTGGGTTAAACATCTTTCACCAGTAAACAGACAAATATCTACAGAGTGGTTACTCACTGGTTCTCTTCGAAAACTTTAACTCTTTCACAGCCCTCCGGAGGCTCACGCTTGAACATGTAGCTGTTGTTGGGCTTTGGAGATGAAGCATATTTGGGCAGAGGAGACCATGGTGCCAGGTCTAAAACAGAAAAAGGAATGTTTAGAAATCAGTTCTCGAGTGATGACGATGATGATGATGATGATGATGATGACGCATGCGCTCCTCACCTCTTTCTTTGCTCTCATTGAGCGTGTCGTCGAGTGGACTGTTTCCGACCGTGTCATTGAGGATGCTGAGGTATGAGGGAGAGACGGAGTCAGCTCGGCTGCTGCTGTTGCTACGGTTACTGCTCAGACCGCCGTTGGAGGGCGTCTGTGTGTCAATACTGCGTGTGCTGCTGCTGCGCTGGGGGAGGGGAGGGGGCGCGCGGTGCCCGTCAGGAACATCCTGTGGCTAAACGCACACACACGCACATTTGTTTTAGTAGGACAAAAGCAATTCCTACTAATTGGATTCCGCCAAACATCGCATTAGTATTGATTGTGCACGATAAGCCCCTATAACACAAAATAGGGCTACACTATTTTGGAAAAAAACGGACACAGATGAGACAAAATTATGATAAACAAGGGGTAGGCAAGGTCCTGGAGAGATACGGTCCTGCTGAGTTCTGTTTTAACCATTACCATACACACCCGAACAAGCCAATCAAGGTCTGAGTGTTAATAGAAAGCTACAGACAGGTGAGTTTTTGAACTTTGAACATCTTAAACTATTCATGATATTTTACAAACTATTTCTGCAGTGTGGCAGGGTGCATTATCTTACTGAAAGAGGCCACTTCCACCAGGACATCATTGTCATGAAGGGCTGTACCTGATAATCATGTTTATGACAGATTTTTGACAAGTTTTGATGTCTTGCTAATGTCAAGTTGTCAAGACAAAGATAAAGGTTGTGATGTTTTGGATTGGCAAGTTGTTGTAACAAACCATGTCATCTTTGCATTTAAAATGTCATAACTGAGCATATGTCACTTAATGACAGTTAATGTGTCATGACAGTCTTATGAACACCCCTTCAAGTAAAGGGTTATCCAAAACTCTATACATGTGAAGTGAAATTGAAAATTAAGGATGTAGTGCACTGACGATGCATCATGATATCAAATTGAACTGGATCAACGACATGATAATCGTTAGCACTGATTGGTCTGCAGCTATGTAGCCTCATATGCAGCAACTGGGTGTTGTGACAGATTCCTCCCATAACCATCATTGTGTGACTTTTGCCAATATGTTGCCTTCTGTTGGCTTCTGCAAGGTATAGCCTTCATTACCCTTATACACTCTAAAGCCTCGGGCTCCCAAAATTTGCTGACTTGTAGTTTGCAAACCGGTGGGGGTTTGACTGCTGGTGGTAAATTCTCACCACTGCAGACTAGTGGACTGGCCCTTGTCTAAGTCACTCATACCTTTATAATACTAGGTTAAGGCTGTGGAGCAGCTTCAGTACTCAGTCTGTTCTCATATAGTCAGACTGGAGCCAACAGGGAACTTTCCATGTGTGATTCCACAGAGTTGAGAAAGGAATGATAATATAAAGCTGCTTTGTGTTGTTAACCTAACTATAACCAGTCCTAAAACAAACAATGCATGTCCTAGTTTTGAAAATGAAACCCTGGAGTCACTTGCTCTCTCGCGCACTTGGCCACTCTTTGGAGTTTTGAAAATGAAACCCTGGATTCACTTGCTCTTTCAGGCACTTGACCACTCTCTTATTTAACATAGTTTAGACATACAGAACAATATAGCTCAATGTTATTACATTGCTCAACAGGACTGCGACAAACTCCCCAGCTCCATTTGAGACCAACACATTTTCAGGACTAGAGTTGGACTGTTTGATCTTTTTGGCTCAGAACTCCCTTTTCCATGCCCGTGGGAAAAGAAATATTGATTACAAGAACTGATTATTTACTAACCAACTAGTCTATCCAGACCTTAGTATGTTGCCTTGTCAAGAGATGAACAGTGATATTTTCTTTACCTCTTTTGTGTAGATTGTGTTAAGACTAGTGTTGGGTATCGTTTGGGGTTATTTCGATACCGGTGCTAAATTAGTACTTTTAAAACGGTACCGGTGTCAAAACGGTGTCTGAACTGATACATTAGAGCCATAAATTATGGTGGATGACTCTAGAAAAACTTTTTATTTGACAAAAAAATATTTTAATCAGTTTAATTTAAGTTGATGTATTTCTTTTGATCATTTGTTCGTTAGCATGAATACAAGATTTGCATTAGGCTATGCAATTAACATAACATTAGCTTACTACTAACCTGTGGAAAGGCTGTCATCAAAATCAGTGACCACCTTTTTTCTAGGGTTGGGGCTTGAGTCGTCACTGAGTGCGTTTACATGGACACCAATACTCCAATTTTAATATGATTAAGACAATACTCTGATTAAGAGTCTACCATGTAAACAGTGATTTTTTTTATGGCCTTAATCCAACTAAAGTCATAATCAATCTAAACAGAATCGATTTAACACGTAAAGTATTTATTTATTGAGAAGCACTTACTATTATGACCTCATCTCGTTCCACAGTGTCTCGTATGATGATTCGCTCAATTTCTTGGTTGAGCCCCTCTATGCTGTTCCGAAATCTGGGAGGTGTGGATTTGGTGATCGGGATGGGAATCAGGATGGTTTTAGGCATCTGAGACTGGAAAAAAGGAAAAGGTACACTGATTCTTTAGAATTGCACGTATATCTCAACTACATAAAGATTCCCAATAGGGAAAACTAGCGTTCAGTGTAATCCTGTTAGAATGACTTCCACATGCAGTGAGCCCACACATACAAAATCTCTCCAGTCTCTCCACTGCCAAAAATCAAACATTCAGCCAGACTAAGCTCCAATATTATACACAAACCACCGACTACAGAGAGCATTACCATTGAGATCCTATTACTGCTGAGCTTGAGGGTACTTTTTGTGAGTGTGGTGTGATGTAAGCACTCTTTTTCTCAATCTTTTCTTCATGCTTGCATGACTTTTGCTTTTTTTTTCATGTGTATTACATTTCTCAGAAACAAGTATTATTCCCTGGTGCTTGAGAAGTATTGGCTCTGTTTACATATTTTATTAAGATGTGTTTTTGTTAGTTCGATCACAGATTAACAACATTAAAAGCAGGAGGAAATGTTTTGAGCTTGTTCACATTTCTAGATTATTATGGAAGAATAGTTTTACATAGAATAATGTAACAACACACTCTTGCTAGAATTGTTTTGAACACAAACCCTTAATGTTTGGCATAGTTTTGTGGCTATCACATGCCTAGGGACACATGACTAGGGCCAGACAGAATCTGCTGACTGTTTTAAATACAAAGATAGTAGATAAGAGAGAAGAACAGTTTCATAAACAACTGACTAACGAACTTCTCCAAAATGTCAGTCACCAGACAATAAGTGCCACAGTACCGTGCCACATCTTTACATTATTTTCCCCATAAGATGAGATATAAATTGGGGAAAATCACGTCAAAGACGGCGGTTCCACAACATACCCAGATTGAGTAATTGCCATACATCAAAAGTTGCTCGAAGGTGATTAGGAGTAAAAAAACTCACTCAAAACATCACTTTGGTGAGTTGTTTAGAACTGCTGAAATGTACTTAAAACAAACTTCGTTTTAGCCGATTTTTGTTTAAAATTACTCAATTTCAGTTTTATAAGTATACCAAGGCCTTTACGCTTACATCTAATGTCTTTTGAAGCACGAGCACCACTTTTTTTATTTTTCAGACAGTGTGTCAAGTTAAAAGAACTTTTACATGCAGCGTCACTTATCAATGTCAGTTCTGAAGCAGTAGACCAATCAGAAGAACTTGAAGGCGGGGCAAACGTTGCAAAATTCCGATAACCTTGTGCTCTACGCTGAACTTTTTAAAAACCATTCCTGAGTGCTGCGCAAAAGACACTTACTATATAAATGAGCACTACATTTTCTGTCTGATTATATTGAATTTTACAACCTCATTTCCACACTTAAAAAATATATTTTGTTTTTGCTCTTGAGACAACTTTTTTGCTCTTCATTGGGACAACTTAGTTTTTTTTTATCTTCAATCCACATGAATTTGTTAAAAGTGTTAAGTTAACAACCAATTTGTGTTGGGACAACATGAATGAATAGTGTGGAACCCTGCATTTTTTTACAGTGCAGGTCAGTGTAATGCCTGAAACTTCAAACCCAAAATAGACTTGAAAATAGAGCTTTTTACAGCTAAAGAAACAGAAAAATGTTGTTATGATCACATCAGCAAAAAGGACCACTCTACACTGTTAAAAGTGTAGTGAAAAATCCACTCACAAAAAAAAAAGCCTAAATTAAGTGCTGGTCAGTGCAAAATCTTGCACATCAGCAAAAAGGACCACTCTACACTGTTAAAAGTGTAGTGAAAAATCCACTCACAAAAAAAAGCCTAAATTAAGTAGTGTTTTGCTGGTCAGTGGAAAATCTAATGGGAACATGCTTCACCCTTAAGTGGATATCTTGGTCATGCACATGCCTAATAAAATAACTGCATTTTGCTTACACAATTTAGCCAATCAACTATTCACATGCCTCACATTTCTACTTTTAAAACCTGACAAAATTACCTCTATTATTTTCAACTTCAATATAACATTTTAAGCATTATGTCGCCTTTGGCTTGCATGGTTCGGGACTTGTAGAGCTGCACATCGATGGATTACTTTTCAGTGTTTGGACTCTAAGTAGCGAATATTAAACCACACTGACCTGAAATGAACTGAACTAAACTGAACTTCAACACTGAAAACTGAACTGACACTTTAAATTCACTATAATCTTCTAAGCTGCTTTAAAACAATCCACATTGTAAAAGTGCTATACAAAAAAAGATGAATTTGCCGAACCTGTACCAAACGTAAAATATTCCTTGAAATGGACCAAAAAATGCAGAGCTTTCTATTTAGGGAGCTCATTTGCATGCTAAGTTGCTGTACACCGCTGAGGTGTCATGTATAATTAATTGCACAATGTTATGAAATTGCGCACACACACAGAAACACAATGTGTTATCAGTCCCAAGGCTGGTAATGATGACAGCAGGCTGCTAGAGGACACTTTTGTAGTCTACTCTAAAACTAGCCACTATCCTGTGGGACAATCCTGTCCATTGGTCTCCAGAGACCACAGAAGCCTCAAAATTGGGACAGATATGCAGAAAAAATGGGGCGCTATTAAAATCTCCAGACATTTGGCCTACTTCTGTTCTACAGCGTCTACTATAGCTCAGGTAATATTTCTCATATACAGATGCACAAATGGTGCTGCTAGTAAGAGACGAACCCACCTGTGACTGGATGATTGCATGGTTGCCGTTAAAGGGTGACTTGCGATCTTTGTCCCGGCGATGACGACTGCTGCGTTTGCTGCGCTGGAGCTGTTGCCGTAATTTTGCAATCTAAAAGAATCAGAATGTGGATCATGGGCAGTATAACAGAAAAAAAAGCAATATGAAAAAGAAGCAGTGGATCAGTGTATGTTATAATAGCTGTAGACGACGTCTCACCTCTTTCAGCTGGTCTGTGCTGCCACAGGAAGCCGATCGCTTATGAGAGCCTCTCCTCCGCTCATCTACCCAGGCCCTAGGGGTCTGACAAACAAAAAAAAAAAGAGGAAATTGTCAAGCTTATAAACTGAGCAATAAACTGAACAATAAAATAATTTGGGGGTGAAGATCACTTAGCCTGTTTGTCATTGAAAGTTATTGTTTGGCCTCAGAACATTCGATTCATGGACTATTTGTCTGGAGTATAGAAAGTATCATTGTAAAAAGAAAAGCATCTTTTATTTGATTTATCCATATGCCAGATACCTGCTAAAATATAATATATTTTTTTATAAATTAATATTATTAGCAATTTATCATTTATATTTATTGTATTTTATCATATGCATTTTTTTAAGCTTTAACTGGTATTCACCTTATTTTGCAGTGCGGAAGTAACCTCTTTTCTCTGATGAAAAGTGTTTAGACTTCAGATTTGTTGGCTGATATGGGTAAATGACTAGAAATAAAAATGTCAGTAAACGGACACACTATTTGCACTACACTCAAAAAAAGATTTTTGCTGCTTGTTCAAACTACTTATTTAAAATCAGCTGAAACATCACAATTCTTGAATTTTTTTTGTGGGACAACTTAATAGTTTTATGCTCAATCCACTTCAATTAGTGAAATAAATCAAGATAACTTAATCAGTTTGTGTTTGGACAACATGAAGCAATTGTGTGGAACCCAGCAATTTTTACAGTGTACAAACTAGTATGTTTATGACAATACATTAAAATAATATGATAAGAAAAAAATTTAACAGCATAAAGAGCTGCTTTGTTTGGCTGAAAATTACTAGAAGTGAATGAAGATGGAAATCTCCACATATTTAAATTACAATGGCTGGACCAGCTCTTAATAATAAGGTGTATACTAAACGAAATCCTAAATGACATTAATGTATGATATGCTAATAACATTATTTACAATATAACATTATTCATTGGACTCTTATTTGTTTTCAGGTTTTTTTGAGGCATAATTGCCATGGTAATTTTGGCATTTCTGAAAAAAGAAATGTGTTTAAGATTGAATGTTAATGGGCTGTCCAGGTCCTTTCAAAATTTTGTGTATTTATTATGATATAAACAAAAGAATGTAATCTGTATGAGTTATATAAAAAAAGTATGAATGCATGAATGCCTCACCTGAGTGGCCTTGTCCCTCATTTAGAGGGTGTGGTGGGCGGAGCTCCCGTGCCGCTGCCAGTTCCTTGATAGGCCAGAACTTACAGGTGACTTCAAAAGAGGAGGGTCCCTCAGTGTTTCAGCTGGAGGAAGGCCTTTCGCAATGAGAAGTGGCTATCGCAAAAAAGAGAAGAATATATGACTTTATATATTTATCATCAATCAAGACTCATTTTAAAGGACACCTAGAGTTAAACAGTTGAGTTTTACCATTTTTTTATCTATTCAGCTGAACTCTGGGTCTGGTGGGAGAACTTTTAACTTAGCTTAGCATACATCATTGAATTAGATTAGAGCATTAACATCGAGCTCAAAAAAATCCAAATAGAGTTTTCATAATTTTCCTATTTAAAGCTACAGTACACTATTCTGTAGTTACATTGCAATATCATTGTGCCTACTGCAGCCATGCTACAGCAGCAATGAGACTATAGTTACTAGCCAAATCACAAAAAATAGCAACTTCATTTTTCATCTGTCGTACACAGTGTAACTACAGAGCTTTAAAAAGGAAAATAGAGACTTGTAAATGTTTTTTTTTTTTGTGTGGACTGTGCCTTTAAGTTATGATGTATTCTTTTAAACTCTTAGTTTGATTGTTCCACAGCAAAAACTGCTGATCAGCTGACCAAGCATTAACTCTCCTCTCTCGCTCTAAAATAACGATTATCTCTTGGCCTCTATCCATAATCTCATAATCCATGTATGGGCGCTGTTTATGTTTTAACCTCTGCCACCCCCCAGACCTCCTCCCCCCATTTATTTTGTACATTCTGCCCAATCTCTTTACTCTAAACACAATTTTCTATCATCCTTGTTTGTTCCTTTCATGAATAATCAACAAAAGTTAAGTCCCATTGTGGAATGTAGTCAATTTGTGGTATTCCGCATATGAAGATGGATTTTTTGCATACACGTATACAATTTTAAATACAGCAAACTGAAGGCAGATTGATTCTTATGGTTGTTGTTTTGAAATGAATATAAGAATGTTTACCCACATAGTGCCCCCTAAAGCCTGTGTTCAGCAATGGTGTTTGCCATGGCAACCAAATCTAGATAAGGTGTAATATTAATGCAATGCACTGCAAAAATAAATTGCTTAAACGCATTAATAAAATACAATCATAATATGATTCGTTACTTAAAATATAATATCAAAAACATGTAATAAATAAAAAATATATTAAAAAAAACTCAAATATAATTCCTATCAATGAAGGTATCAATTTTTAGGCAAAACAGGTCAAATATTTAGATGTGAAAAATTGTAGGCATGTATTTTTAATAGCATTTCGCGGTAGCTTTTATGATTGCGGGAGTCGCATCATTATCATCAGTGTGAATCTGCAGCACCGCACCCCGCGCTCGGCAGTAACGAAAACAAGCCCACCAACCGCATGCAAATCGCTCTCTCTCTCGATGCTATAAAAACAACACACGTTATTGTTAATCTACAAGCAGTCCGTGCATTTATTCAATCTGCATGCAAAACGACAGCCATAACAGAACAATAACATGCGGTGCATTGATTAATATGCGCGTGCCATTTGGTACCTTCGACGGATGAGAGAATGACTGCACACAGCGCGTTCATGGTCCCTTGCGATAAAAATAAAAATTACGCCGGTGTGAAATGGATGCAGCGTCTGGAAGGTCGCTGAAAAGCGGCTGGTTGTTGGCTTGGTGGAAGGCGGCCGGTGTTGCTGGGTCAGAGAAGCAGATTGAGGATGCGCAGAGGCGTTGCTATGGGCGTCGCTGTAAAGGTGATGCTGGAGCAGCGCTGGATTATCGAAGTGACTGCTTTATGAATAGATTCTCGTCAGCGGAAGGATAAAAGACAGAATTCGGTGATTTTTTTGAGGTTGCAGGCGTATATCGGGGTGGGGTGGTAGGGGTCCCCCTCTGAGGACAGATGGCGTTGAGGTGCGCGCTCCCGCACTGTCGTGCCCGCGCACACTAGACGACGTTACTGTTGCTGAGGCGCGTGGTGCTGTTTTTCTTCCATGCGCTGTTGTGCTGGTGCATGACCAGATATGGGTGCTGTTGCGCTAAAAAAGATCAAAAGTCAGCTACAATGTACAGATACACTGTATAGAATACATGTATGTATATATATATATATATATATACATATATATATCTCTATCAATTTATATATATATATATATATATATATACAATAATTATTTTTTAATAATATGTCGATGTTACACGTTTCTTTACATGTTAGGTCAGTCTGTTGTTCTTTAATGTGATGTAATAATTATTAGCGAAATAGTCTACATGTACATGTATTTATAATTCTTTAAACGGGTTTTGACTTCAAGAAATATACCTATGTAAAAAGCTGTATATAAAATACAATATTTATAACAATATAATAGGCCTAATACATATTAAAAACATAATAAAACTATAGGCTATGTAAATATTCTGACTTTTATAAAAGAACACTGTGTATTGCACACACACACACACACACACACACAAATATATATATATATATATATATATATATATATATATATAAACAAACATGTTACACATCTGTTCATGTTACACAAAATATAGGTCTATGTAAAAGGTTGTAAATAAAATAAAATATGGGAAGTGGGTGGAAGGGTAAATCGGTTCTTTTTACAATACTATTGACCACGTTTTCAGATGTTACCACATTCTCACCCTGTTATTCATTCATTCATTTTCGTTTCGACTTAGTCCCTTAATAAATCTGGGGTCGCCACAGCAGAATGAACCGCCAACTTATCCAGCATATGTTTTACACATTGGGTGCCCTCTCAGCTGCAACCCAGTACTGGGAAACATCCATACACACATACACTATGGCCAATTTAGTCTATTCAATTCACCTTAAGTGCATGTCTTTGGACTGGGGGAAACCGGAGCACCCGGAGGATACCCACACGAACACCGGGACAACATGTAAACTCCACACAGAAATGCCAATTGACCCAGCCGGAACTCGAACCAGCGACCTTTTTGCTGTGAGGCGACAGTGCTAACCACTGATTTATTATATAAATGTGTAAATATTGTGACTTTTATACAAGAACACTGTGTATTGCATTGCATACATTTATTTTTTTATATATTTTTAAATGAATATCGTCGGTATTATACGTTTGTTTGCATGTTAGGTCAAGAACAGTAGCCTATCACTCTTTAATAAAATGTGAAATTATTAGTGAAATAAATATGTGCAAATGTATTTATAAAAAAACCATTTAATTTGTTGACCTAAAGAAATATACAAAAGTAAATAATAAAAGGCTATATGATAAAATATTTATTAATATTATAAATATATAATAGGCCTAACATATAATAAAACATATAATAAAAAACAAATAATAAAACTATAGGCTATATTTCTTACATAGATATGTAAAGATTTACTTCTCTTTTATACAAGCAATATATGCAAGGCTAAATGTAAAATTAAATAATTACTATAAAATAAAAAAAACTAAAATATAATCCAATAAAATAGGCTATGTATGAAATAAATATTCTCTCATAGTATTTGTAATTTTTATAAAATTGTATAAAATTAACAGTGTATTAAATTATTATTCTCAATTATTCAAAAAGACAAATATAAAATGTAATATAATACATGTTAAATAAAATACTAATTATAAATTAAATATAAAAAAACAAAACAAAGTATAATACAAATTAATAAAAAATGTAATTACATAAAAAATGGAACAAAATAATATGTATATAAATATGCAAATAATTGAATTCTATACAATATATATCAATAAAAACAAACTGAAAACACAGTGAAAAATAGATAGGCTAATATATATTTTGTTATTGATCAGATTGTAAATCAGTTAATTTTAAAAATGGAAGTGTTTCAATTACATGTCTGCTCTGATAGCAGTGTTTGTATATCATCCTCGGTGTTTTTCTTCAGCGTCTCCATCTGTTGTCATTCCGTCAGTCTGCCGCATGAGGGCGCTTCGCCCCTTTTCTTTTATAAATCGGCCCCCACATCGAACAATCGGATCCCGGAGACAATCTGAAGAAGACGAGGCGTTTCCAGTCGCTGTCTGGTCTGCTGTGCCTTCCTGACCGTCTCCCGTCGTCCTTCCACTGGATCGGAGTACGAAAGGAAAACCGCAAAAAGAACATTTTCCCAGCTGAGTGGATTATGGAAACGGAAAAAAAGCCTGAAACGAAGATCAAAAGATAACGAAAGGCGAGGAATATGACGACAAATGGACATATTTTAACAGTCGGGGATCTCGAAGCGGATGTTTCCCTCTCCAGAAACTGTGTGTTACCATCCAGGAGGTTTGCAGAGTCGGGATGTCCCATATAACTGCGCTAAACTCCGATTAGGCAAATGTATGGGACTCGTGCTCTGGAACAAAGGGGAAAACAAAGTTTGGCGTGATTAGTTAATTAGATTCGTTACTACAGACACAGACTCTGTAGTCAGATTTCACACTCATCAGCTGCTTACATTTGATGTTTCCTGCTGCAAGGGGGAAAACGAAACAAAACCATGAAGGTTACCGCAAGACCTTTAAGATAGTTTTCATACTATTTTATCGCCATTCTGAATGGATGAACATTTGCTTTTGACGGTGTTTGAATAAATATGTATGATGCTGGACTCTCTAAAGCACAAATCTTTTTGCCTGACTGCACTCTGAAGCCTGGACAGCTCGACAAGTAACTGAGGATAAAGCCGAATATATTGAATTTGAAGAAGGAGAGAAAAGAAAACATGGCAGTTGAAGGCCGAATAACAATTCTTGACGTTGGACTGATTGCCATGGTGCTTCTCCTGGGTCCTGTGGCTGGTAAGTAATAGTTAACAGATAGTAGCAATAGAATAAATGAAAGCAAATATTATAGAATTACAGGCAGAATTGCTGTCCACACCCTGGTTTTCCAAATCCCTCCATATCCTCTCAAAGTCAAGGCGTAATTAATTGTATGTTGCAGTGTGTGTTTGTGCGCGCGCGTCCTGCCAGTGTTGTGGTGAATTCACTGCCACCCACATCTATCAGGAACTCTTCATTTCCTGAGAGTGAGTGCTTGTGTATTTGTGGATAAAAGTAACAAAGCGAGGAAGTGTGAGAGTCAGTAAAACCACACTTTTTAATGTTGTTGTGTGTGGAATGGATCTATCTATTTATCTATCTACACACACACACACACACACACACACACACACACACACACACACA
>CAIGQZ010000461.1:4034646-4062125 GCA_903798205.1 Danio tinwini
ACACACACACACACACACACACACACACACACACACACACACACAAAACCACGCACACATTAGGTAAAATATTGATTTACGTCCCTCCCTCCTTTTTTACCAAAACAGTATATTTTTGTTGACCTATTGTCGTTTTTATTATTTATTTTACAAATAAATGCTGTAATAATAATTGATATAATAAAATATAATTGGAAATTTTAAATTATGAATACACATTAACAGTAGTTTATACAATAATACACAAATTAGCACTTTATCTGCATAAAATATATCCAAGAATATATATATATATATATATATATATATATATATATAATTTAAAAATAAGCTCCGATAAAAAACTAAATAAACAGTGCTTTGTGTTTTTTTTGGAGGAATATCACAATATTGAGGTAAAGAAATTTAATTATCAAATCTTAAACAACTGTATAGTCTTCATTTGAAATTGTGAATACACATTAACAGTAGTTTATACAATAATACACAAATTAGTACTTAAAATATTAAAGCATGTAGATAATTCAAGAGGTAAAAAGATCTTTGAAACTCTTCTAGGGCTGCACAATATATAGTTTTGAACATCGATATCACAATGTGTGTATTTGCAATAGTCACATCGATTATTTATTAAAAATTACAATATAAATATATTATTCATATATTATTGTATAAAATATTTATACTATGATGACCGTGTTATTTAGTTTGATTGTTATATTTTTGTATTAGAATACTGTTAGACTCCACAGAAATAATCATAAAACACTGTTTACTTCACTTTTATTTTTGCTCTGTCGTATTTATATGTGATTGTAATTTATTTTATTTTATGCAGATTACCCAAGTCAAACTGAAGTATTGAAATCTGTCCAAATAGAGCTATTCAAATCATCTGGTGAAATTATATATATATATATATATATATATATATTAATATCGCAATGTAAGATTTTTTCAATATTGTGCAGCCAGTCTCTTCATTGTTTTTATTACAGAGCTGTAGTGCCCAGCATAAATGAGTCCATTTAAAGAAAATGTATTTATCTGCGTAGTTAGTTGTAAACCAAAAAATATTAAAAAGCCTTTATTCCCATGGCTAATCTTCAAAAACCTAGAAAAAACAGGTTTTTAAGGATTAGCCATGTAAACAAAGGCTTTAATATTTTTTCACATTTTTCGAGTGCCTTGGACTGATTTTTGCTGTTTATTCTTCTGAATCCCTTACCCAAAGAGCACCGACACATTATTTAAGCTACCCCCCAGCACTTTTTGAGGGATTTTGGATTTTGTAAACCAATTCGTTTTACCAAGCATTTGCGTTCATTAACACAACAGTGTGGTCACCTGTCTAAAGTAGGGCTGCACCATATTGGAAAAAAAGTGACATTGCGATATTATGTATTTCTGCGATATATATTGCCATATGAATATCATTTCACAATATGACTTAAGTAACTGTTTGGTCAGAAATCACAATTTTACATTGATTGGGATGATTTTGTAGGGGAATGCGTCTGCATAAAATATATCCAAAAATATATATAAAAAATGTAATAAGCACAGATAAAAACTAAATAAACAGTGCTTTATGGTTTTAGGAGGAATGTCACAAAATTGAGGAAAAGAAATTCAGTTATCAAATTTAAAATAACACTGTTTAGTCTTCATTTGATAAATAATTAAGCTCAGTGAATCTTTGGCAAAGCGGCAAATTTAATAATTTCTTGTTCCCAAAATGGTTAAAAATTGCTTTAAAATTTACACTGGCCTTAAAAAACACATCTGAGTAAATAAATTTCACATTAATAGATTATGGTTGAAATTTTAAATGATTCACTGGGATGAACTGGATTTGAGTTCATTATAATCCCCAACTCAACATTGCACGTCCTGCTATGTGACTATTGCGGATGCGCACATTGCGATATTGATGCTGAAACAATATATTGTGCAGCGCTAGTCTGAAGGATAAAAAAAACAAAAAACATTTGCATTCAAATGAGGTGTTGTTGAGACCAAATGAAATTGATTATGCCCTACAACAAATTGAATTCACTGTCCTTCAGGCTTATTCACTTCTTTATCAGGGGTCACCATAGCAGACAACAAATTCAGCTAAATGTAATATTTTGTATGGCCTCCTTGATTATTTCCATTAAATACCATTTTAAGTTTTCTCCCAACATGTTCCTATGGTGTGTACTCATTATTAGTACATAATTTAAAATCATTTTGTGAGAATAGTCCAACTTTGACCATGGTATTGATTAATCTAACATAAAACAATTAAACCAGATTTGCGTATTGTATTGTGTAGGATATTAGTTTAAAAACCAAGATGGATGTTTTTCTGAAGATTGATATGTTGTACTCATTTACGCTTTGCACTGTACATGCACACACATACATATATATATATGCTTCTATCTGTGTGTGTTTATGTGTCCACATATGTCTTCTCTCCTTGTGTGTGTGTGTGTTGTCTTTGGCACAAGACCATTAGCTACAGCAGAGCTACTGAGCATCAAACAGATAAGATAAGAACTGACCCTGCTCATGGTTCATGTGCGGAGAATAATGGCTAAACACTGATTACCTGAAACGACAAGCGTGAAACTTAATTTTGCGGTTTGATGCTTAAAAGGCTACATTATGGCTGGCAGATTGGCCTTCCCTCCGCAGCTCACCCTGCAGTCTGACCGTACAGGCTGGAACAAGAGCCAAATTTCTGCTCGGACAGATATCGGAGTACAGTACAGCACTCAGGAGCTGTAGATCAGAGGTAGAGCCCGCTTTATTGCTGCTGTGGTGCCATAAATGTCTGATGAGTTGTGATTGTGTTGTAAAAGAGTGCCAAACACAGACCCTTTAAAGTCAGTTTGCTAGGTTTATTTTTAACATCACCAAATATGTAAATTACTATGCATGGCTTTATGGCAATTAAGTGATTATTAGGCTACTATTGTTAGTTTTTTTTAAAGTAGAGCTGCACAATTAAATGTTAAAATACTATATTTCTCAATTACCTTGATTTGGCAACTAATTAATTAATTTTTTATATTCGTTAGAAAATTGGCTGAAAAAAGTAGTTCATACAGTAATGAAACAAGCAAATTCTTGTTAAAAAATGACAAAAAAACTGACAAAAACTCAAACAAAAATTCTAATAAATAGTTAATATATAAAAAGTAAATTCAGTAGATAAATCATTTTAAATAATGCTGTGATAAATATTGCAATAGTAGTAATGGTTTAATAATAATGTCCTTATTGTAACATTCATTTATTCATTTTCCTGCGGCATTTTTCTTGATTGAAAAACCACCAATTACTCTGGCATATGTTCTACCAAAGACTATAGAATACACAAGCGTGTCACTCGTATAGTTTTGAATGGGGAAAAGTTTAACGGTAAATACGGCAAATAAAGCACCGCCTACTAGTACACGAGCCAATCATCGACGTTTCTCTGGGGCAGAAGCTTGGATTAGATGTGTGCTTTTACGACAGTTTTTGTAGTCAACAAACACTCTAGAATCTCAGTGAATACTTGCTTCCCAGACATAAGAAATATATCAAAATAAAGCTTGAAATCTGTACTTCTAAATGAACCCACTAAACTTGAAAACAAATGTTTTTTTGTTTTGTAATCTGTATGAGACAAATGCAAGGTACAGTTTGTCCTGTCAAACACACATCACATGACAGCAGCAACTACTGAAATGCTCCACAAACTTGTAAGCAAAGAGTCGCTGTCATTTCTGGAGGAGATTTGCCAAATTGTGAATTACTTTAGAAGACCAAAGCAATCATATAAGGCATTATTCAGAGGATGATAATGTGTAACATGACCATAAATGAGGTCAGTGTCGTGATCTTGTCTCTTTTGAGTGCGCATGCGCATTAGCTTGGACAACCAGAAAAAAAATCTGATTTTGCTTGATTTGGACGTTTAGAAATAAAATTTATGAGACAATTGTTTA
This sequence comes from Danio tinwini, assembly GCA_903798205.1. Taxonomy (NCBI): domain Eukaryota; kingdom Metazoa; phylum Chordata; class Actinopteri; order Cypriniformes; family Danionidae; genus Danio; species Danio tinwini. The sequence goes on from CAIGQZ010000461.1 coordinate 4,038,633, forward strand.
ATTTTTGCTGATTCCAAATATGTAATGTAATGGTAAGCTTGGCAGAGAGTTTTGGAAAATTTGATGTTTCCCCATTCAGACAGAATGCCCGAGCATACTGCCCGAGAGGCGATTCAAATATGGCCGCCGAGTGAAATGACTTGCCTCGGATGCCCTTCCAGCTGCAACCCTAACTAGCTCATGAACCCTCAGTGCTGGAAAACCCCCACACCCTCTCTCATACACACACACCTTTATTGTAACATGACTAATTTAAAATGTTAAAATTGGCAAACAATACTTTAAAATATGAAAAGAATTTTCCTATAGACACAATTGTTTACTGTTGTTGAGTGTGGACATGTTGTAGAGGCCAACCAAAATGTATTTATTAAGCCAAATTAAAGAAAAAATTGAAAGAGCATTACAAAAATTGATTACTGGTGGATGAACTAAATAGATTAACATTTTGGTTGAAGAAAGTGACGTGAAAATAAGCAGATCTAATGAAGCGTGACTTAATATAAAAAAAAGGAAAATTCTACAAACATTTTAACAGTATGCTACGCTCTGACAATACCAGACAATAAATACATTTACATGCAACCAAATAATCCATTACTAAATAGACTGATGTCTCAATCTGACTCACAAGCCTTCATGTAAACACCTTTATTGAACCGATTGAGTTTGATCTAGCTTGGATTATAAAGTAAAGCTTTTCTAATCTGATCTAGTGGACATGTAAACGATTGACTGGATTGAAAACTAGAAAATATTTAAACTAGAAAGTTGTGCACATATGCAGTGCTGTAGAAATGACAAAATGTTGTATGGCACACTGAACAAGCTGCAGTTTTTTATTTGCTGGTAACCAGGCCCTTGCAGAGGCTTTTCAAGAGGCATGTGCAGAAGATCACAAACTGAAGATGGCGATCTCAAACTGAAGAGCGAGGGGGGCACTTCTGGATTTTGGAAGGGCACTTTATATTCCAGACTAAAAAGGGCATGTGCATTGCACAGGTTGAGCCCTATGTGTGCACGTGCCTGCTGGTAACAAATCTACATTTGTTATAAAGAAATTTTATTTTGACTGAAACAAAAGTGTCGATGTGAATATAACCAATGAACAAACTGAAATGAGAGCTCTATATTCAAAACAACTAACAAAATAAAATCAAGAACAGGTGTGTGAAATCAATCAAACAGTGAGTAACTGTGAAGACTAAAACCACAGGAAAGAGCATGAAAATGCACCAGTAACAATAACAGAATGTGACCTTTGTTCTGGCAATTTTTAAAGGGTGTTCTCACAGCCAGTTTGCACTTTTGCATCCTTGCTCTTGCATCTTGGGCTGATTGTATTGTGAACGTGAACACCCAACACCCCAAATCAGTTGAAGCTCCTCAGGTGATAGTTACACTAGTGTGCTTTCATTTTAAAATGTATACATTTTATTACGGTAATGCCATGCATCCACACTACTCTAGCATCTTCAACCTGTGAAAACGGAGCATTTTGAAAATAGTAAAAATCCCATTTTATTTAGTAAATGCTGAGCTGCATCCAAAATCGCATACTTCCATACTACATAGTACGCTAAAAACAGTATGTGAACCGAGTAGTGTGTCCCAATTCATAGAATTCAAAAAAGAGTATGCGAGAAGTACCCAGATGACTTAATACTTCCAGCGAGATTCTATAGTGCGCACCCGATGCACACTACGCTATTCCCTGATGCCCCACGAGAGAATTTATGAACGGGAGTGAAGCGACGCAGCTGACACAGGTAAGTCACATGATCATAAAAAATGGCGGATGTAGTACGTCTGAGTTCCATTCATACTTCTCACATTCATACTGTATAGAACAAACTTTTTTTAAGAGTTGAGTAGTATATTAAATGTAGTACCTACTGAGTAGTAGGCGATTTTGCACACAGCCCTGGCGGTCCATTTTAGTGTAGACTGGCTAAAATGGTCTTCTGGATTATTGCATATCTATTTGTCTAGCCAAGGGGTGTCCAAACTCAGTCCTGGAGGGCTGGAGTTTAGCTTGTAAAGGAGTAAAAGCTTGATTAGCTGGTTCAGGTGTGTTTGATTAGGGTTGGAGCTAAACTCTCCAAGACACCAGCCCTCCAGAACTGAGTTTGGACACCCCTGGTCTAGCCACTTTCATATGACCATTACACAAACAGTAAATGGCAGGAAGGAAGGCCTGCAAGATATGCACATACCCAGAGAGCTTTCTGAATTACAGACTGGGTTCGAAATTGCATACTTCCATACTATATAGTAAGCTAAAATCAGTATGCAAGCCGAGTAGTATGTTCGAATTCATAGAATTTGAAAAACAGTATGTGAGAAGTATTCGCTACGTTATTCAATGAGGCCCCGCAAGAGAATTCATGAATTGGAGTGAAGCGACACAACTCACATGGGTAAGTTACGTGATCACGACAAAATTTCCGATGTAGTATATCCGAGTTCCATTCATTCTACTTACATTTATACTGTATAGAACGTACTTTTCTAACAGTCGAGTAGTAAATTTAAATTCAAATGCATTATCTACTGAGTAGTAGGCGATTTCGAATGCAGCCATAGTTATAACACCAGTCTGGACGAGGAGCGTTTTTTTTTTCAAAATGTGGTTAAAATAAATACGCACTAGTGTATACACAGTCTGTTTCTCAATCAGAGACCTGAGGCTCACTAGGGGGCCATTAAGTAAATTAAATAACATAGCCTTTTTTGGAGAACCATAATTCCTACTGACTTGCATATGAAGCAGCCTTATTTTAAAAGTGTTATATCTAGACCTAGAGTCATATAAATATACATTTGCCATGAGCACTTTTATAATGAATATACATTTTTTCCTAGCTCTAACATATTTTATGGAGTAGTTACAGTTGTTAGTTAAAAATACATTTAAAAAAATCAACACAGGCTCTTTGCGAAAACATACCCCTGTATACATTTTTGGAGACGCAAATTATTGAGCCAGAGCTACGTATGGCTGCATTTTGTCTTTAAAATGAACGATACAGGGTGGTATCGGTCGGTCAGTCAGTCCGGCCTCTGGTGGATTTATGCGAGAACAAGCAGGTGTGAATGGCATTCTAGAAAGAAATTTGAGATCTCAAAAAGCGTGCACAGCGACCTCTGGTGGATTTGCGAAAACAAAAACTGCAAAAAAACATACCCCCTAGGACGTATTTCGTGATGTCCAGAAATGTATGCAGGTGTATGTATCAATAATAATTATTAATTTTTTTAAATAGTCAAAAAAATATACATTCATCATTTAACATAACTAACAACACAAAATAAATATAAACATTATGCTTTAACATTGTGTACATATAAACAAAGACAAAAAAAGCGAAGACAACATCAGTACAATACAAGCAAAACCTGACAGCATCAGCATCATTTTGTCCACTTACAGTTACATTTGGCTTTGGAAGTAATTTATGAAAGGACACCACATGGCAGTGAACTTGGACCCGGACCCATTCAAATAAAGTCTTATTTTTTCCAAACAGGAAATGCAACACATCATTGACCCACTGTTTAAAAGAAGGGGGAAATTATTGCTTCAAATTGATTAAAATCAAGCGTCTTGCCAAAGGAGTAAAGGCAATGCAGTCCAATTCACTTTTTGACAAATTGTTATTTTCATATACAATACCAAAGACAGCAGTTAAGGGATTTGCTCAAACACCTTTACAAAATATTCTGTAGTAAGATAAAAAAATATTTGACCAAAATACAGATAATCTGGGACATAACCAAAACATATGGCCTAATGTAGCAGAGGAGTGCTTGCATATTGTACAGATGGGGTCATATCGATAATCATCCAATAAATTAGAAAATGTTTAAGGAACATTTAATAAAAAGAATAGCCTAGTCTTATAATACTAGTTGGTCAGACGATTTCTTAAAATTATTATTTACCCAAAATACACTGTAAAAAATATCTGTTAATGAACAGTTTCCGTATTTTGTGATACACAAGTGTTTTCTGTTAATTTACAATTTTTAATTGCATTATGGGATGTTGATGATGTTGAAAACTACAGTTTACAAAGTGACTTTTACTGACATCTTAGTAGTTTGAAATAATATAATGTACAATAAATAAAGCGAAACAAGTCTGCAAAATAACATAAAATGTACTGGCAGCTTATTACAAGGATTTTGTACTGTAATATACAACACCAACCCAGACAATGTACCACTTTAAACTATTAAAAACATTTATAAAAGTCACTTTTTAAAATTTTTTTAAGGTTAAAAGTTGTTGAAGTAAAGATTCAAGGTCCCACAATGCAATTCATAAGCATAAATAAATGGGAAAATAAAAACATGAATCACAAAATACAGAAAACTGCTAATTTACATATATTTTTACAGTGTAGTATAAACAATCAAAATTTTAATGTGACATTAATGTAATTGAATTAATGTAATTGAAAACACAATGCCAAAAATGTAATTGTCTTGATTTCCTAAACTTGTGTGCTTTTTGGCTGAGATGGAATGAATTGCCAAAAGCATTGGACATAAAGGTTAAGGTCAGTATTTTCCTAAATCAAACAATTTTTTCACCATGACCCTGTGTTTCTTTTAAACAAAATGGGTGTAAAAACACCCTCTGATTTTCCACTTTACATCAATGCATTTTAGTCACATTTCCATTTGATCTGCAACATTTTTCCACCAGAGCTATGTGTGTGCATCTGTGTGTCTGTGTGTGTGCAGTTTCCTCCCCTATAATTCTCCTTTTGTGTGTGGCAGCAATTTTGTGTGTGCTTCCTGAAATAGTTTTTGCATTCCGTAGTGAGGGACTTGGAAGTTTTTGTGTTTTCAGTTTTTTTTATACACTGTACATTTGAACTTGAATAAGCCCAGCAGGTCAGTTTGTATAATACTGATATAGTTGAGTTGTGAAGCACTCAGACAATGTTCTTTCAGTTGTGTATTTCTGATTTGTCCCGTACTTTCTGTGGGGCTTTGATAAGAGCAGTTTATCTGTGAAAAGGCTTTGTTTACATACCAAGGTTTAAAGGAATATTTCCCTCCAAAAAGAACAATTTGTCATGAATTACTCATCTCTGCCTCATTACAACCTCTTTTTTAACAACTGGGCTATTGTCTGCAAAATATCTAGAGTTTTGAATAGAAAAGTAGATGGTTAGTCTACAGATTATTGGCTGGAGAGTAAAGTGGACCTAAAAGTGAACCTAGTGGAAAAAATCAGCTCATCTTCTGTTTCTGGCCTTGAAAATTAACACCAATCTCAATATAAAGTGAACAGAAGTGCTTAGATTTTTTAAAATGCACAATATATACACAAAAGTTTAGTAATTAGCTTTAAAGTTAATTTAGAGCAGTCACATTTTCAAAACCTAGGGGATTTTGTTTAGGGATGTCCCAATTTCAAACATTGGTATTGGAGTGTTTTTTTTTTTAAAGCAGATTGTATTAATTGAATAAAGTCTGATCCTGTATTTAACGTCTTTTTTATGTGTGGCTGTCGTAAGTCAGAGAGCGCAGTTTTTGACAAAAATGTTTGCTGTGTGGAAATTAGTGGTGTAACGGATCACAAATCTCACTGGTTTTTGAGTCGTGGTTTGGATAATTTTTCGTATCTGCAAAAAAGGAAGGAGACAAATGTCAATTGCTTTCTATTCACACAAACATATTACTGCAAAAACCAATGGTTTAAACAAACAGAACTTAGAACCTGTAATTTTAATCAAAATAAAAATCTAGAAAGAAACAGCTAAAAAAAAGGAAAATATTCAATACGAAAAATGATCTTTGCTACTGTTGCCGATAATGCTAAATATAGAAATCTAACATCTTGTACAACAGATCATATTTATTTTCAATTATTGATTCAACAATTCACACATAAAACATGTTTCTTTATAGGTGGATCATTTTTAAAACCTATTCAGTGACATCATTTTGATGGTTGTTTGTCGCCACCCATTGGTTACACGATGTAATTGCTACATTTACCAGAGTCAAGTTCCATTAAACAGTGATTTTAATCTTTACCCTAAACATCAGTGTTTACATCTGAACTATAAACTGTTGTCCCGGTACTTCTGTGTTATTTGACTGTTTGTAACTAACTGAAAAAGTGTAAAAACAGAATCCCTCTCGATCAAACATAGATTTAAATGCAGCGCTTTGAAGAATGAATAAACATGCAAATCATTATCATTTATCATTCATGTTGCACGGGTTTGAATTGAGATCACAATCTTTTAATGTTTAATTGTGCAGCTTTACACTGAATGCATTAATGCAGGCTAAACAAACAGTGATAGAAAACACCTAATAACCTAAAGGCCTGTGCACACCGAGACGTTTTTTGCTCGCGTTTTCTGTTGACGTTTAATGCCTCGTGACTAAATAAACGGCGCCAATGTGATCATTGACACCAACGCGCAAAACGGCAGATGCAAAAGCGTCATTTAAAATAAAATAAAAAATTGTAATAAAAAAAAAAACCAATGATCCGTATGAAAATGGTCCATCAGCAGTGTGTAAGGTATGCAGTGCAAGTGTTCTGCAAGGTAGTAGAAACAGAGCTTCAAAATTTTTTTTTAATTTTAATAATTTTTTTGTTTTGACGCGCCACATCAAAACCTTCTCCACCAATCAGATTGCCACTTTTGTTCACGTGCACGGAGCTGCTAAAGTTACAGGAAACAGCACTTGAAGGCGCTCAAGCTCAAAACTGTCGATGCGAGCACACACTGAAGAAGATGCCCAGAGGCGATATGAACGTGGAGCTGCTTATTGCACTTGTAAACAATACTCATTTCTTCATCGCTAGAGCTGGAGCTGCTACTTGAACCATCCATAACAACAAGCGTGTCAACTTTATCTTTTTCCTCTGTGTTACAAGCGGGTGTCAGAAGCTTGAAGTTGTGTAGCGCCATCTAACGTCAAGGAGTGATTTTGCATACACTTCTGCTCGATGCCTGTGAAAATCGATTGGGTTTGAATCCAGAAAAACGTATTGAAAAACGTTGACGATAAACGCAAACGAAAAGGGTCCTGGTGTGTACGAGCCATAAGAAGGCATTTAGGTCCCATCCCAACTTTTTCTGTCATCCTTATATTTTACAGGGAAGCCAAAATGCTTTCATACGCGAGATTTGAATGAAGCGAGAGGCGATCTCTCTGAAATTGTTATAAATGTTGGATTAATCTACAAGTAAAAAAGAAGTTATTAATCCGTGGGTCACGTGCGTTCCGAACTATGGGTAATGATTTGTATGAAAATCCTCTATCAGCAGTGTGTAAGGTATGCAGTGCAAGTGTTCTGCAAGGTAGTAAAAACAGAGCTTCATACAATTCCAGCAGTTTAATATTTTCACAGATATAATATTTATTTCTCTGCTGGGTAAGTTCACAGACTGTTTATGTGAACTTTGTATTTCAGATGTTACCTTATGTGTATTTGACAGTTTAAACTAAAGGATTAGTTTACCCAAAAATGAAAATGTTATTGTTAATTAAATAAGCTTTCTGAGACCCTTTAGACTACAAGCGTCGCAAGATGGTCATCATCCTGAAAGCAGTTCAAATGTCCTCAATGGTTCAACTATAATGTTCTAAAACTACAAGAATACTTTTTGTGCATAAAAAAAACCTGATAAATATCCAGGATGTACTGAACAAATGGTTGAAAAAAGTCGTAAAATACTGTACATTATTGTAAATCCTTTTACAATGAATAATGTAATGTACAAGTATTTTCGTAGCCTCATATCATCAAACACTATTTCTGATACCTTTCTGGACATTAAAAGTCACACAAGCATACCTGTCAACATTGGGATGCGAAAATAAGGATAGCCCCATCCATTTGGAAAACAGTGTCTGTTTATCAAATCCCATGATTGGTATAGAGATTCAGCCAAAATATAACATTGTTTTGGTTTTATTAACATGTCTGAGACACAAGCTGTAAAGGCTCCACCTCCTTATGGAAAGGTGTGGTGGGGCAGCTCATTTGAATTTAAAGAGACACAGATGAAAACACTGTGTTTTTGCTTTTACTAGAAAATAAGCACATACAGTGCTCAGCATAAATGTGTTCACCCCTCACAGATATCTTTTTTTCTGGATGATTTACAATAATATATTTGCACATATATATAAGATTAGTCAGTAACACTTTATAATAACTACCCACTATGAACCATTTATTAAGCATTAGCATCTAGTGAATTCATTTTTTGTTAAGTACTACTCTACATTAATAAACGTTAGTAAGCCGTTTATAACTGAAGCTACAATTGCTGTATTATTGACATAAAACTACATTTATAATGTGCTTAATAATTGTACTTTCATAATTTGTGACTGGTTGATTTTTGATTACTAAATTAAGTATTGCATTATTTACAAACCATTTGTATTTAGGAGTAGTTGTAGGTTTTTAAGATCATTCAGAATGAGTTAGTAAAGGAATAATAAACTATTGAAATTAATGTTTATATATCTTATTATTCAGGCATATAGTAATAGTTACTATGTTAATAAATGCTTTAAGTCAACTTCATGCAGTTTTGTGACCTAATCTAAAGTGAGGACTATTTATGCTTTATAAATCCCTTATAAATGACAATTAAAGGTTTAGTATCAAATGAACAATACATATTTGCAATCTTATCTAAAAAGTAAAATTACTGTAAAGTTTAACCATTGCTGAATAACAGGAGGGTCAAAATACGACATAAAATTGTATAAAACAACAACAATAATATTTTATCAATATAATAGGACGCAATGTTTAAACTGTACAGTAATTTTGTTTAAGATAAGGTTGCAAAGATTTATTTTTTATTCGATACAGTTCCATTTGTGTATTTTCAAATAAATATAAATGAATAATGTTGTTTTTTGTTCTTTTTTCCTGCATGTTTAGAATATAACTGAGCCTTTAATTGCCATTTATAAGGGATTTATAAAGCATAAATAGTGTTCACTTTAGATTAGGTCACAAAACAGGTTGAAGTCGAGTTAATAAAGCATTTATTAGCATACAAATTAATTATTAGTATATGCCTGAATAATAAGAATTATAAATGTTAATTTGAATAGTTTATTAATAATTTACTAACTCATTCTGAATGGTCTTAAAAAAAAACACCAACTATATGCTTAAATAACTGGTTTATAAAAAATGCAATACTTAATTTAGTAATGAAAAATAAATTAACAAAGTATGAAAGTACAATTATTAAGCACATTATAAATGTGCTTCAGTTATAAACGGCTTACTAACGTTTATTAATGTAGAGTTAATGCTTAACAGATAATGAATTCACTATTTGCTAATGCTTAATAAATGGTTCATAGTGTGTAGTTGTTATAAAGTGTTACCGATTAGTCCAAAGCCAAAACTGGAACCAATCTAAAAAACTAAAGTTCACTGTTCAAAAATGACTACACCCAAATTGGGGGAAAATATAAAATCATTTTTAAACAGGAAAACCAAGAGAAAAATAACAAATATACAATTTTGTTGAATTTTTGTAATCTTTTGTAACCTTGTATCTTTCTATTCCTAATTATATTAGGTGACCAATCTCTTATTTTATTGGATATAACTATTTAATAAAACTGTTTTGTCAAAATGCACCAAAGATTATTAGTTATATTGACTAAGAAATGGATAAACATTTTAATTTTCAAAACGGGGAGCACTCATTCATGCTGGGCACTGTATAGCATAGTAAAACAAATCTGTGTGGTATTTTGAGCTGAAATTTCACAAACACAATTTGGGGGCAACCAAAACTTCTATTACATCTTGTAAAAAGGTAGAGGTCCCATTTAAACATATGTAATTCTGATGAATAATAACAAGTATGATACAGTATATTATGTTTCCATAACTTCATTTCATTTTTCAAAATATTTGATTCAAAGACACAAAATAAGCACTATAATATTGATTGACAATATGTCCTTCAGGGTTTGGATAAGGTATGTTTTGGCGGTAGTTTCTTGTAGTTAAGCATCATTTTCTGTTTAAGTATTTACTATTATTAAGCACCTGTATAATGTAAGAAGGACAGTATTAAGAAATGTTATATGGAAAGACATTTATGATGTGAAGAATCTAGACAACATTTGGATATTTTAGCTAAACTGTCACTTTAACTTAAGGATGCAATGATTATCCGTTTTCACTATTAACCGTTCTTTAATTCATCATGGTTAATTAATCGTAAAAGCTTCTTAACGTTTCCCGTGTTTCTGCACAGAACAAAACTGCAGCAACTAAAGAAAGTTATGTCAACTGTGCGCTATAGTTTAAAGTTCTAAGCTTGTATACCGAGGCTAATATGCACACACACTGAATTAACTATGGCTGAGGCTATTAACGCCATTCACATGTCGCCTCTTTTACACGTGCAATTTTTTATTCCTTTAAACAAATTTTCACATTAGACAAATACTATTTTTTTATTTATTCTTATTTATTTATTTATTTATTTATTTATTTATTTATTTATTTATTCATTGTTCTGTCATTTATTTTCAGTGTAAAATTGTTACTTATGTTTAAATGCCAAAAACGTTTTTTATTTATTTTTCAGTACAAAGAGAAAGGGACTATTGTTTGTTTTTATTATTATTTTGTGCTGTATTAATTAGTTACTGTGCATAAATAACACATAATAATATAAGGAGTTTTCATGGGGTTTTGTCAACTAGTAGTGTTTTAAAATTAATGAATGCATAATAATCGTGGAAACCGTGATTATTCCTCAGACTATATTCGTACTGCCAAAATCTATAATCGTTGCATCCCTACTTTAAATACCAACATGTGATGTTCTTATTGCAGGAATTTTGGGATGGTGCTAAATGAGTCTCATTTACCTCTGACTCACACATTCTCTCTCACGCACACAAATGTCTAAATTGAAAGATATTTCTGTGTCCTCAAATGGTTAAGTAGAGCAGCTGGGTGGAAGTATGGCCGGATGGACAGATTGGAAGAAAGGCAAGGGAGGGTTTTTTTTTTTTTGGCTGGAAGCAATAGATGTGAATCAGTATGTAGGTCGTGAGCACATTGATGTGCTTTGTAGCGCTATTAGAAGTGGAGAGTCATGAATTATCCACTTCACTGAGTTGGATTTTGTTTGCTGTTGTGCTGTAGAAGTGCTTCATAAACTGGATTGCAGTGGTATCAGGTTGCCCGAGTTATAATTTAATATTTTGTAGCTTTTTTTTTGATGAGGAGGGCAGTAAAATGCTGGCATGGAGCAGCTACTGGACAGCAGTACGTATCATAATCGATTTGATGCGGCAGTGAAAGTGTAAAATGTGTTTTTTTTCTCTCTTTTTGCATCTCTTACTTTTTCTTTATACTGCAGCAAGTCAGTTTTTGTCTACTCAGTCTGTCAGAAACCATCATCTTCTTGTATGCACATATACACTTGCTCTCCTATGTGCTTGTCACTTGAATACAGAGAGGAATGAATAGGCCACAGTCATTATCCTGATCTGTCAGCCTGTGTCAGAGCCTCCCATTGGCTGATGTTCATTAAGCTGATGTGTCAGCCAGTGTCAAAGAACACTATTGACTGATTATGCACAGAAAATAGAGTATATCTTTCAGTTTAAAACAGTAAGTGTATGTAAATAGCATCAATATTTTGGTTATATACACACTATCAGTCAAAAGTTTTAAATAATACAAATAATTTAAACATATTATTATTATTAATGTTATGTTTATATTATTTACAGTAGGAATGATATAAATGAGATATATTCTTACATTTGAAGGTAAAACAATGCATTTTAAAATATATTTAAGCATTAAACAGTCTTTTGATTCTTTATTTAAGTAAAAAGCTATTAAAATAGCTTAAAAAGAATAATAAAAATAGCTGAAACATTTTGTTAATTCTTTTGTCTAAAACACCTTGGGAAATCAGAAACATCACAAACAGAATACAATTGTAAAACACAATATTTATGCAATTACTACACATTTTATAAAGCAAATTGTTTGCAAATGTTTGACAGATTCATCCTGTGATGGACAGGTGTTGGTCCACAATGCTCAAATTCAAAAACAGAATTTGAGTATTGATATCAAACTGACTGAAATCCAACTGTCTATAACTGGATCATTGGGTCACTCAACAAAACAAAAGTTGGTTTGTTTGGTTCTTGTTTCATTGACAAAACACAAAATTATGTCTAAACAAGGGTTGGGCAATGTTGACCAATTTGGCATTGTACGATGTTTGATGTGAAACATCGCAATGGACGATGGCATCATCATCGTAGGTGGCGGTGAATTAATTATTAATGAATAATTCATTCATTCATAACGAATTAATTATTTGTAGCCTACTGTTTCAACTACCTAACCCGCATGGTTTTTGTTTTACCCATAACCAAATCATAAATAAATAAAGATAAGTTACACACAAATTACCACCTGTCAATCACTTTTTCCGCAGGACTCTGGCATGAATAAGCAGAGTGATCTGTGTCTTGACAATCTTGGTTGGTAAAAAATGCACAACCAACAGGAACCAGCCAACAGCATCTGAGGTTTTCACTAAAATGACTAAGTACAAGCATCAAAGTGAAAGATTGAAGCAGTGTACTGATGCTGTGACACGTTACCTGATAAATTCAAAAGACCAAAGAGTCGTTAGATAGAGACAAGATTAATTAAATATCACATTTAACAACTAGAGAGATGCGATCCAACGGTACATCCTTGATAAACTGTCCGGCGTGCACTATTCTCTGAGGTTTTGTGCCTGGAGCTCAGACGTGCACATATGCTGCAGCGCATGCCAGTGTGTGTGTGTGTGGTCATGTGATGTGCATTTACAGCGGTATAGTGTGGAGGGGGAACTTTTCAGAAATGCTAGATGAACGCCAGCGTGGATATGGATTGTTTTCGTTCTAAAATGCATTTTAAAACTAATGCTGAGTTCAGACTGCATGATTTTAGCCCTGATTTTCACTCGCCGACAGGTTTTGAGAAATCACCAACAAATGCCTGAAATCACTGGCAAATCGGTGCTCGTTCACGTGAGTGACAATCACACATTATGAACTATCAAGGACAGCATATGAGAGAATCGCAGATGAGTCGCCGACACCCATGAGATATTTGGTGTGCTAAATATCTGTAGCTGTTGACGATTCAAATCATGCCGTGTGAATGTGTTCTAAAATTTATTGGTGTAAATATGGCCTAAGTGTGTATTTTTCGCAAGTGGGTTGGTGCTGCGACGGGGGCAGGCCGGAGTATTGCGATGCCAGCTCAGCATCGTGATGTCTATCGGCGATGAACAATGGCATCGTCTATCAATCCAATCCTAGTCTAAATTCGCTCAGTAAATTTCTAGTTTGCTCAACTGTTGTATTAAAGGTGCTGTATGTATTTTATTTGAGTCTTCTAAAGCATAAAAATACCATACTCTTTTCGCAGTAAGGAACATGCTAAGTGAACATATCTGTTTATCTGAAAAACAACGCTAAAGCCAATTATTCTCATTTGAAAAGGTGCATTCCATGTTGAAATGCCTGTCTTTGTTTTGGTTTCTATAACCTGCCCACTGCCGGTATTTCATTGCAGTCATGATGGCTGTCTCAATATATGGGGACACGGCTGAGCAGCCACTCTGAAATGAGATGCAGAAACAGAGTTATAAAAATCCACATGAGGTTGGTGTATTAGCCGAGCTTACATTTTAAGACTTGATCATCAAGCATGCTCACTACTGTTGGTGTGGTCAATTTAGCAACCTGCATTTGTGTAGAGCTGTGGTCGGAGGGGCCAGGTGAAAAAAACTCTTTTATATTTAGAATTTAGATTGCTATACCAAGTTCAACCACTAGTCAATTTTAGATACTGTGAAAAACAGCAGCAGTCTTGACCATTACTAAGTGAATATATTATATCTTAGAAATATATAACAACACAAATTCATTAAGTGATGTAATTATGGTTTAGAGCTTATTTGATCGAGCTATTTAAAAGCATTCTTGTAGACTTCAGCACTCAGTGAATGCTTGTAGACTTGTTTCAAAGCTTTTATTTTGTAATGCAAGTAACATGCTCACTAATAATAATGTTAGCTTACACATCTTTAAGACAGCAGGTAGGATATTATCACACAACCCTAGTGCACACAAATGAATAATACAAGAATAATATATTATACATTTTCTAAGTGCGTGCACATATACTCGGAATAACGCAGATGAGCTGAGACATGCGTTGTGTGTTTAGCACAGTAAAGCCCCCTGGGTAACTGCTCAGTTGTGTTGCTATCAGAGCGCATTCATAACCTCCTCCACAAGCCGAGCAGAGAAACAGGCCTCTGTGGACATCATAGCTAAGCATGACCTTGGACAGCATAATCTCTGAAAGTTGAGCTCCCTTCCGAGATCAGCGTTATCTGCATTCCTCACGATAACGTTTTCAATCTGCAGGCCTTAAGAAAAAACAATGATCATGCTTGCTGGGGAAAAAAAACATCACCTGCATCCCAGTGTGTGCAAGATGCTTGAGGATGTTTGGTTCTCACAAAGTCTGTCTGGCTGAGGTGTTGCTTTCTCAAAACAAATGATGGCTACAGAAGAATAGAAGTTGTATATCTAGCCTGTTTTATTCTTCTGTATGCTCTTGGGTAGGTTGTGCTGAACTTGTCACGTTTGTGGGTCTTTCTGTTTTTCATTCAACACAGAACGAGACACAGCAGAACATGCAGACAAAAGACAGGACTCATGACAACTCTCGCTCCAAGAAAACACAGAATTAAAACCCCAATTCATGTGGGGTTTATACAAAACCAACCAAGGATGGCCAAGAATCACAGGAGTAGCGAGCGTTTCTGTTAAAAAAAACTTAATCGTTTCAGAGTGATTACCAGAAGTAATGAGCTTGATAGCACCCGTGGAATGTGTAATAGTAGGAAGAGAAATACCGCTAAGTGAGTGAACGGCAATAGGTGAGGAAAGAGGAATTACAGGGATCTTCAGCTTATAAACCAAATTAGAATCGATGAAATTTCCTTCAGCTCCAGAATCAATGAGCGCTTTACAGTCATGAACATCAGACTCAGTGCAAAGTCTTATGGGTAATGTAGTGCTGTCTGAAGAAGGTTCGTTTAAGACGGCCTCACCAACCCTCAAACTCTTACCCCTGACCGGACTCTTGCGTTTGACTGGACAACGAGCCAGAAAATGTCCAGCGCCTCCACAGTACATGCACAGCCCCGCTGCTTGACAACGACGTCTCTCCTCTCCAGAAAGACGAGCTCTGCCTGTCTTCATGGGCTCTGTCTCGCGGTCGAGTGAGTTGATATCAGGAGCTGTAGAAGCAAAAATAGTCTGTGTGGTTAGGTGTGGTGTGTGTCGCTTTTTGTGAACTCCCCTCTGCTGCAGTCGGGTGTCCACTCTGATGGCTAACTCAATGAGTCCATCCAAGGTCTTCGGTAAATCCATAGCGTAAATCTCATCCTTTATATAATCCGCTAGTCCATGAAAAAATACATCCCACTGTGCCTCCACATTCCATTTACACTCGGCTGCTAGAGTACAGAAATCAATGGAGAAATCAGCCACACTCAGATTGTCCTGTCGAAGTTCAGCAAGTCTCCGTGCCGCCTCTCTGCCTGAAACTGCTCGATCAAAAACAGTTTTTAGTTCATCAGAAAATGTCTTAAAAGAAGCGCAACAATGAAGTTTCCGCTCCTAGACTGTAGTACCCCAAAGAGCCGCTTTTCCAGTCAGTAGGTTGATAACAAATGCCACCTTACTTTGCTCAGTGGGAAAAGACGAGGGTTGTAATGTAATATATATAGTGAACATTTCG
This sequence comes from Danio tinwini, assembly GCA_903798205.1. NCBI lineage: Eukaryota > Metazoa > Chordata > Actinopteri > Cypriniformes > Danionidae > Danio > Danio tinwini. The sequence goes on from CAIGQZ010000461.1 coordinate 4,054,525, forward strand.
CCAAAAATGGTCTGCATAAATGAGGCTCACCCGAGTAACGTGCTGGTGGTGGAAGCCGTGGTTTAGCAGAGAGAACATCTGAGTAGAGAGGACATTCTCCTCTTGTGCAGGACCGGAGGGTGACATGGTGGGCGGAGCTTGTGAATCCGCCATGGAACTCAGCCCGGAGTTCAATCCTTTGATCTGATAGGTGAGCTCGGAAACTTGGGTGATCAGCGCCTGGATGGCCTGCCTGGTGATCATTATTTGCTTGTCCTGTTGATCCAAACAAGCAGAACTGTGTGACAACACACTCTGGATCTCTGAAACACTCGCTGGGTCCATCTTGATTGGTTTGTTCTGTTACAATGATAAACACAGGAGACCCAAATGCAAGTGAAAACAAGATGATTTATTTAAAGTCACAACTGGTTAGATCTCACCAGATATAGTGTTGAGCAAGGATGCTCACAGCGAGAATGCAACCCACGCTCCACAGCGAATAAAGTTCATCCGAGAAATAGCGCCAGATAGTAGTCTCTCACTGATATCTCACCAGATATCAAGGGAAGGGGAAGGTTAGCGCTAGGTCCTCTCAGGGAATTCGACACGCTTACCAGCTGTAAAGTTCATCAGAGTAGCGGATTGTGATGAAGTCTCTCACAGATAATGTTGTCTTCAGAGCAGGCAGTAGTAATAACATCAAAGAGACGGAGACTTGCGTAAGGTCCAACAGAAACAGGGTATGACAGAAAGCCTCCACCCAAGCGAGTGAGAGCGTCTAACAAGCAGACACAGAAGTGAACAAACAACGAACCGATAAAGCTTACTACAAACACTGAACATAGAGAGCGCGCGGAACGCACATCAGCTGTTGACTAATGACAAACATCTGTGCGTAGAGAGTAGTGACAAAACACGTGACCATCCAGCTGATGAATGTAAACACACATACACACACCACGCGGTGAGGAACCCAAACAAGATACACCCACTTCCCACACACAGACACACACATACACACATGCAAGGAAAAACAGAAAGACCCACAAACATGACAGAACTCTTGTTAACACAACATTTAAACCCCCCTCATATCCAAGCAGACAAATCCATCATGTAAATGTAAAACAAAGGTCTTCATAAAGTATACTTAAAGGTTCCATGAAATTAAAATAAAAAAAATTAGATGTTAGTTTTAGGCTGTTAATTTATTATTGATTAATAATATGTTGTGTAAGCAATAGGGTTATCCCGATACAATTAATTTATGTTAGGATTCTATACCAGCTGAAGTATTTCGATACCAAGTAGTATTGCCCCCGAACCATCAGAGGCCCTGCTTTGATATCAAACATGATATATTGATGAGCTTTTCATCCACAAGAGATTCGTTCATTGTTTGGCACTGAACAACTGTAGTAAGTTTAATTAGAATCAAAGTACAATTCATTGATACAGTGAAGAAAATATGCAGTATTTAATCTTTTGATTTAATCTTTGTATATTAGGTTATTGCTTTTAATAGTCTAAATTTTGAATAGTTTAATGTTGCTTTTAATAGTCTAAAAAATGTCAATATTATTTATTCTATCGTTTGCGATTTTCCTTAATATTTCCTTGTTTGTTGATATGAAATCGGTCTGAATGACCTGATTAAGGGGTTTGGGGTCATTCAGGGATTTTTATTAACACACTGTCGGGGGCCCTAAGTCTACAGCCGGCTCTAATAATGTAGCAAAGTACATGATGACAATATGCTTAAATAGTCAGGAAATCAGAACTCTTGATCTAGATTTACTGCTGTGACATCATTTCGGATTTCCCCATCCATCCATCTGCACCTCATCTGCGACCACAATACAGCAATTTCAAGTTGCATATTAAAGTCGTTTAACATGGTGACTGCTTGCTGACAATTTATTTAAATCTAGTCACAAATCTAATGGTGGTAGTGATGATTCCCTTAGTCCCTTCAGTGATCTGCGGCGTTTATATGTCACATTTTAGTATTGGTACAGCTTTGATGAAACCTAAGCAGAGGAGAACAAGTATTAGTTATTACTAGGTACTGTACCCATTAGAACACCCCCTCCCCCAAACCAGATGTACCATATGTCTATCTCTTTTTAACTTTTGTGTCTTAAGGGCAGCGCAATATATACTTTTATCGTTGATATCGCAATATACAATAGTCACAATAGTCTGGATTATGGTTGACCAGGTTAGAACACATGAGATTTGTGGATCCATTGTGAAGTTTAGTCTTAATAAAGTGGAAATTATCATTTGCGTGTTTTTTAGGGCCTCTAACTGGGTTTTTTGTAACAATTTTAAGCAAGTGTGTAGATTTTACAAATGCTAATTGTTTTTATTTATTTATGGGCTGCACAATATATCGTTTTAGCATCAATATCGCATGTGCACATTCGCAATAGTCACATCTAGAGATGCACCGATCAGCATTTTTTGGGCCGATCACCAATTACCGATCACCAAAATCATGATCTGCCGATTGCCGATCACAGAATGGCAGGGGAATGGCCATTCAAAAAAGTCAATGAGTCAATAAAGTGTGCCATCTTTTCCAAATAAGGCAGAGTAACTTAAAATTATTCCAAACAAAGAGGGGTCAGGCAGACCACCACACATCAGAATAGCTTAATGGGATGTAGCCTCTTAATACGCTGATTACATTTAATTATTGACAGCAAAATGTAAAACTTATTACACCAAAACTGGCAAATGCCACAAAGGACAATATGGCAAGTGTATTTGTCAGTTATTATTATAAACGTCTGATGTAGTAGGAACCAACTGCATCAGATCCAAAAAAACTGTAGTAAGCTGTAAGCCAATGACGTCCTTCATAAAAAACAAGGCAGAGAAACAAGGAGGAACAACCAGATGAACTAGTATCTAATAAAGGAGTACTAGTACATTAAATAGATACTAGTATGTAACTATTAAGTACTAGTACCTAATGAATAAGTACTAGTATCTAATTAATAAGTACCAGTACTTAATGATTAACTAGCAGTACATAAATGTACTAGTCCCAGTTGGAATACACACTAGTCAAAACTGAACAGTTGATATCTCAATGACAGATCCCATAGAAATCAATTAAATAAATTTAGATGTGTTACTAGTAACAACAGAATAGTTACTAGTCACTATTAAAATACGTACTATCTAATAAATAAAAACTAGTATCTATTTAATAAGTACTATCTAATGAATAAGTACTAGTATCTAATAAAATAAACTAGTGTCTAATTAAGCACTAGTATATTTTTAAAAAGCACTAGTATCTAATGAATAAGCATTTAAAAAGCACTAGTATCTAATGAATAAGTATTTAATGGAAAAAATACTAGTATCTAAAAAATAAGCACATGTAACATGAAAATTGATACTAATACGGGTTATAGATTAAAATCTAAAAACGGCTTGCCATACATGCACAGCAAGCTGGAGAGTGTTCCACACACACATTGGGGACAGGCGTCTGCACTCCATATATCACAGGTTGTTCGTAGAGGCAAATTAATTCCATAATTCTGAACTCGATGTGTTTCCAACTCGTACTATCACTGCTGTATGGTTCATGTCGTTTAAATGCATCACTCACAGTCGGCTGGTTGGGGGATTCTCGTACGCGGCTTATTTAGTTGTGTGACGTGTTCTAAGATGCCTAATCATGTTAGTGCTGTTAAAATGCCATTGCTTGCTTGAGGGATTTCATCACGACATACATTGCAAACGGCTAACTTTACGTTTTTATTGGACACTTTGAAAAAGACGAACTCATGTTGCCAATGGTAAGCTCCGCTCTGCTGTTGTTTACCTGTGCGCCTTGCATGCACGTGTGAAAAGTCATGCGAGCAATTTACGTTAAGTGATCTGCTTTTTTAATCGGCGCTTTTGGGGTTAGCTGATCAAGCTATTTTTAGCCAATATCGGACGATCGTGATCGGTGGCCGATCGTGATCGGTGGTCGATCAATCGGAGCATCACTAGTCACATCGCAGGATATACAGGGTGGCCCATTTTTATGGATACACCTTAATAAAGTGGAAATGGTTGGTGATATTAATGTCCTGTTTGTGGCACATTAGTATATGTGAGGGGCCAAGCTTTTCAACATGGGTGGTGACCATGGTGGCCATTTTGAAGTCGGTCATCTTCGATCTAACTTTTGTTTTTTCAATAGGAAGAGGGTCATGTGACACATCAAACTTATTGGAAATTTCACAAGAAAAACAATGGTGCTCTTGGTTTTAACATAACGTTATTCTTTCATGAGTCATTTACAAGTTTCTGACCACTTATAAAATGTGTTCATTTACACCTTAATAAAATGTGTCCATTCCCATTTTATTAGGGCGTTTCCATATAAATGACCCACCCTGTACAATGTTAAAGGTTATTGTACACTGAATCCAAAATTTTTGTCTGTAATTTTTGCATGTTAAAAAATTTATTCAACCTCACGTTGTGTGAATCGTACTGACACACTGCCTCCGAAACCGGGTTTGAATTTTTCCATTTTTTTGCATCTGAAAAAGCATTTTGAAAGGTGTTTTGACAGTTCAGAGTCACTGTACATGCCAAAAGCTAAATACAGAATGCCGTCACTTGAGCTACAGATAACTTTATGACAAACACAGTGAATAAAATAAACGAATGTGGCGTACAGCTATATGCTGGATTCAGTGACTGGCGCAACTCTCCCCTGCGGCTGCTTGGTGTGTGTCCATACATTTGACGTACTGCTCATAGACAATAGAAAGCATGGTCTGCTTTCTGTCCGTTGCTTCGACACGTCAATGTGATCACTATCATTATAATGTCTATAGGTACTTGCTGTCTCTGTTCAGGATTTGTTTACGTTTGTAAATGTGTGAAGTACTGTATCACAATCAAAACTCCACTGATTTCCTGAAATAAACTGCATTTCAGGATAATCGTAGTAGCGCAGCTCTTTGACAAGGAGGAGAACTCTCCTTCCTCTCTATGTAAGCTGTTATTAAATGAACACAATATGTAGCATATTCCTCTTTCTTTTTATACTTTGGAGAAGAGAGAGGAAAACAAAGTTTCACTGCTTGAACTGACTCCGAAATGTTTTACCTTTTTTTTAAGATGGATTAATTAATACGCAGCGGACTCAGTATGCGAGGTTTGTTTATTGGACAAACTCTTTGCATATGAATCTGAAAAAAAAAGCCATCTAAATTTTCGGACATCAGTGTGCACAGACCTTCAGTCTGAATTATATTTGAGAATATTTGTCTTTTGTATTATATTATATTTTGAATTATATTTTGAGAATTTTTCTAGTCCAAAAATCTAAGTTTCAAACAGAAAACAAGATAATTTTACTCAACCCATTGGCAGGTTATTTTACTTGTTTAATTAACTTGACTTAATTTTGACCTATTACCTCTGAAAGTAAAAACAAATAATTTTTACTTGATTTGAGAATTTAGTTAATTGGACTAGAAACCAATTACAGACTGGTTGGTTGGACTTATAGAAAGATAAAACTTTAAGTCAGAAAAACATCGGATTATTACATTTCTGTACCTAAATACAATTAGATTCTTCAGAAAAATGTTAAATGGAACTATCCAAACCATCTGGTGAAACTGTATTCAAATTGCAATATATATTTTTCTAAAATTGTGCAGCCCTAATGAAGAATATACAATTTTGTTTACATTTGATTATTCAATTTCTGTACCTGAAAACTATTAAGGCCGAGACAACTGGGAAGGTAACTGGGAATAGAATACAGCCAGGAACTATGCTTCTAAGTACAGCTCTAGAGGTGTAGTTGCAAGAAGTGTACAAGTTTGCGACACAGTTCGTGAATGTTTGTTGGAACAATGGATTTAGGAAACGCCAAATCAACAAACTATGTTTGTAAAGGCGCAACTTGCAACCTTGGTTGGCTAACGATAATGGTAAACGCACCCCAGATGGGTTTTTCAGCTACAAATCAGAGTGTGAGATCAAAAACTAAAGTCACGTAGCAAGTAAAAAAATGGTAGGTAGGTCTGCATGATTAATCGTTTTTAAACTGAAATCTCGATTTGAAATTGTGCAATTTTCAAAACGCAACAGCTGCAATTATTTCAATGCTCTATCAAATATGGTACCAAGCATATCATTTTTGAAAGTTCTGACAGCTTGTAAAAATTCATTTAAAAAAAATGGCATCAATGTTAAGAGGTTTTAAATAAACAGTAAGCCTAGCATGTAGCGTACTTTGTGATTATGCTTGGTGTTTTGGTCTTTTTTTTTAGTAAATCTTAAAAATTGGGTAATTATTTTGATCAGATAAATCGCAATCAGATTTTTTCTCCAAATCGTGCATCCCTATGTATTATTAGATTATCAGACATGTTTGCACAAGCGAATCCCTCCCTGGCGTGTGACAAGTACTGTGAAAATGGAACTAAGTGCTGTTTTGTTTACATTTTGCATGTGTGCATTTGAAGTTTCAATACCCATTTGTAGAATAAGAAAACAGACCCCCGTGGGTGCTGAAAGACACATCCTATCCTGCAAGCGCAGAACACGTGCTCTCAGTTCAGTCGGCTGCCGTCTGTTTTGTGTGTTCACGGACAGATTATTGGTTCAGCTGGGACCAGACGCAAGCTGACACAAGGTGACAACACACTTGAGTTTCATCTGTTATAGTTGTTGGCCTCCGGCTTGGGTTGTCGCGGCCTATAGACACCCTCTATTGTATTTATCTGTGCATTTTATGCAGATGCGCTCTCCTACAAAATCATCACATTTAATACATAATGATAAATTCTATTCAATTCTATTAATTTCATCTGGTGTAACTCAACTCAACAAAACATCTCAATGTCGTTTTTTTCCCAATATCATGAAGCTCCAGTGTCTTTGTTTCTCTTTTGATCTTCTTCCATCTCTGTGGTTTCAGCGGCAGAGAGTGAGCAGAGAGAGTGTGCGTATGCAGAGCAGCCACAGGGTCTGGCCGAGCGCATTGGTGGGCGTGGGGAGGGACTTGTCTTTCATGAGAACTCTACCATTCGCTGTTATCAAGGACATCGCTGCTTTGGACTCTGGGGCAAAAAAAATAATGGAGTAGTACTAGTAAAGCAAGGTATGCAAAAACATTCCTCACACACACCCAAAAATAACTGTACCATCAGCCTCACCTTTTATTTTCTCTCCTTTTCATACAGGTTGCTGGACAAATGTTGGTGACCACCAGGAGTGCTATGACCGCTGTGTGGTGACCAACCCACCTTCAGTGGCTCAGAATGGGACATACCGATTCTGCTGCTGCAACAAAGACATGTGCAACCTGAACTTCACAGAGGACTTTCCACCCCCTTCCCCGACCACCGCACAGCCCCTTCGTGAGTGTGTGTGTGGTTTATAGACACATACAGTTGCAATCAAAATCATTCAGCACTCTTGATCTGCAAGATATCCCAGTGCAATCAAAGTTTTATGCAAATAAAAGCATTAGTATACAATTATGAAAAGTGTATAAATGATATATATATATATATATATATATATATATATATATATATATATATATATATATATATATATATATATATATATAT
>CAIGQZ010000461.1:4062135-4107792 GCA_903798205.1 Danio tinwini
TATATATATATATATATATATATATATATATATATATATATATATATTTGTAATTATCTGTAAACTGTCTGCAAAATTATTCATCATATTCATCATGTTTGACCATAGGGTTTTCTGTTCAGAAGCTTTGCCTTTGTTAACACAAGGCATTTTTGTCGACATTTGACAACATTTGAAACTCATAAATAATGTTGCTAAATTGATTTTTTGTGTTTTCTTGTAGCCATAGACTTTCTTATATAATTAAACTTATGTAATAAATGTTCTCCATAGCTTTTGTGAGCCCTTTTTTGATTTTGGCTATATCTGCTACTTAGTTTTAGCACATGTATGGGGTAAATTTATTTATATATAAAAGTTATAGGGCCCTGTTATACACCCGGCACAATAAGGCGCAAGACGTGTTTGCCGCGATTTGTTGCTATTTTCAGACCAGAGCAACCCTAATTTTCACGTTTTGGGCCACGTTGTTTAAGTAGCAAATCTATTTGCACCACTTTGTGGACTTATGGGTGTGCTGGTCTAGAGAGGAGGTGTGTTAAGGTTCATTGTTGGCACGTTGCTATTTTGAGAAACTGAAATAGTCATTTACTAAGTAAAAGCTAGTCTAAAGTCCAGCGCAGGGTGCGCTAGTTATGCACCTATTTAGTTTCAGATGCTTAATACACACAGGATGTACAGCAATACACAAATATCTTTTTACATATGAAAAAAATGTAAGAATTAAAATGTTACAAAAATTATTATTTACTACATAGATATAAAAAAAAACACTACCTCCATGTCTTCTTCATGTCCAGGGGGCTTTTTAGTTTATTCATGACAATTTGCATTTATATAATGTTATTATTATTAGTAGTAGTATTTATTATATGCATAATTATATTTGTTTTAATAAAAACAAGTTTAGATTTGCCCACCTGTTTTGGAGATGTATGCATGACCATATGAGGCATAAGAATAGGATGTTTGTTTGGATATAACTCTTTTACCTTTTTTACCACACTTCGTTTTTATTGTTCATTTATTTATTTGCTGGAAATTAGAACTGAATTTAGAAATAGTTTTGAAACAAATCTTTGCACTTAACAAATGAAATTATATATGTAGGCTAATGGATGTCTTCAGTGGAGTGCATACAACACCGTTTCCTTATCCACGAAAGTAAAGGAGTAAAAGTAAAGAGTAAAAGGGCTGAGTGGAGGAGGCTCATTCTTTATCCTTGCGCTGCAGATTCTCTGTTTAACTGTTTTCTCGCTAGTAAAGCATTTTTCCACATACAAAGTCTGTCATGTAAAAAGCAAATGCACCATGGTGCGACTGAACTGACTCTTACAGGGAATGTGAGATGACACTCTGATTGGTTTAATGGACGTTATGCTCAAAACACACCCATAACTCAGTAAGTGAATAAGCACAACCCTGTTAGGACATGCGCCATGGCGCAAACCATATTTTTCCATCTTTAAAATAGCAAAAGTAAATTTGAACAGGCCCTTAATGCTTTTGCGTTATACACTTTAGACTTTGCGCTTAGATCATTGAAATAGAGCCCATATAGTCTTGTTAAAGAATTTCCAAAGGCAGTGTTTAACTGTTTTACTTAAAAAATCGCAATCATAATTGCATATGTTAAATTAGGATGGAATATTTATGAAATTAAATATATATTTTGAAATGAAATATATTTTATTACACAGTGACAATATCCCTTTAATAAGCCACTAACAGTTTTTTGTACAATATATTTACTTTTTTTCTATTTGCATATCACAACAGATAGCACAGTTACAGAATAATAATCATAAAGACAGCAAACTTTTTACACCCTATTTTCCCTCCCATCAATCCATTCCCTAAAAAAAATAAATAATTAAACGAGAACAAAAAACAAACAAAAAAGGTTATGTTTAAATCAGGTAAAGAGTGTTGCCCGTGTCTATGTTTAGACCATGATACTCCCCTACTCCCTCTAAGCTTGTTCTTGTTGTAGCAGACTGACAACATTTACATTGCACTTCAGGAAGTTATTAAAAGGTCTGCAGATGTCTTTAAACACATTTAGTTTCTTTTTGACAATGTATGTGATCTTTTCCATTGACATATGTGATGCCATTTCTTTAATCCACTTTCCAATTCTAGGTTCATTTATATTTTTCCAATTAAGAGCAATAATACGTTTAGCTTGTAAAATATATGTCTATGAATCTGAACTCTTTGCTTTGTACGAGAGGGCTGGGTGGATATATACCCAGGATTTTAGGATCTTAGGATCCAATGGTAATTTCTTTGATAAAATTTGGTCAATTATTTTAATAACACCTTGCAAAAAGGTTTCACTTTCACACATTCCCATATACAGTGGTAAAGTATACCTCTTACCTCATTACACTTTATACAAGTATCTGGAATATTATCGTTAAACTTGTGTAATATAGCAAGAGTTATGTATGTTCAAGCCGCTAACTGTTACAAGTGCAATAAAAAAATTACTAAAATTCTGGTTCTTCTGAAAAGACGACATTTGTTAGTTGTTTTAGTCTTAGGGGGGCTAAATAAGTTTGGTTGCAACTGTACATAATGCTCGGTAAACAGAAACGCACAGTACAGTATATACAAATGACTTAACTTTCTAGTGCATGAATTAACATTTTGTCTTTGAATCTTTCAAGAATCGCGCCGACTATACAGAGAGGAAGTCATAGTTGTTGCCTTAGCAACTGTATCCATGGTTGCTGTCCTCGTCATTCTGCTTTTCTTTGGGTACCGCATGCTAAGAGGTACGCTTCTGTAATGATCTTATGGTGCCTTACATGACAATGAAATTATTTATATTTGCACATGGATAAACTGTATATGTGTTTTCCAGGACGTGGTAAACACTCACTGCATACTTTGAATATTCTGGAGACAGCACTTTCACCTCCTTCTTTGGATCTGGACAACCTCACACTGCAGGAGGTAAAAGACAGCTTTCAAAGCAAATAAAATTGGGTGTAAACATCAGTGAAAAATGTGGGATATTTAATTTGATTAAAACCATGTTAAATACAGAGAAGCAAATTTATACCAATAGGTGGCATTGGTGATTCTGTACTACAGTATTTATTAACTAGACAGCACATTATATTTAAACCAGGGGTGTCCAAACTCGGTTCTGGAGGGCATGTTTTAGTTCCAACCCCAATTAAACACACCTGAACCAGCTAATCAAGCTCTTTCTAAGTATACTAAAAACTTCCAGAAAGGTGTGTTGAAGGAAGTTGGAGCTAAACTATGCAGGACACTGGCCCTCCAGGACTGAGTTTGGACACCCCTGATTTAGTGGAACTAAGCTAAAGCCAAATCAGGGTTTCCGCGGGGTCTTAAAAAGTCTAAAATTTAAAAATCTAAATTTTAGGCCTTAAAAGTCTTAAATTCGCTGCTTAAGGTCTTAAATATTTTTGCAAAGGTCTTATTTTTCCGATGTCCAGGTATTACAACTACAAATGAGACCAGCATGCAATGGCCAATATGCTTTCTGTTATTGAACTCAGCGCGCGCGATGAATGTGACGTAATCGATGTGTTTGCGGAGGTTTGATTTGGGTGCGTGCGACATGATTTCAGCTGGTGGAGTGCACAACATTTTTTGAGACTGGAGCGAACAGTTTGCGTGGCACCGCATTTGATTTGAGTTGAATATGAATCACTTTGAAGAGATTTTGTCTGGAACAGGTACGACTGTACAGACATCTTTATTATCCATCCATGCGTGATCATAGAGATAACCAGATGAACAATAATTCTTGGCTAGAAATTGCAACAGCAGTGGGAAAGGAGGAAGGTTTTTGTAAAAGTTTAGAAAACTTGAGGGTTGAGTTAGTTAAAACCAAAAAGAGAGGTCATGGCAAAGTAGAGACCCAGGTGGTTTTAATATTACAGAATATGTTTTTCCACCATTCGTAGGCTTTACACTGATGTATATATTACAATTTTGAATTTAAAACAATTTAATAGTTACAAACTAAAATTAAGGAACAAATTATTTCTTAACTGGAGAGGAATATTTGAACCTATCAGTTCACAATATACTGATTCCCTATTTTTCTAGGCTTTATTGGTGATAATGGTCAGGAATGTTGGTCCATTATTGCCTTTTTAGCATATAAGTAGAGGACAGAAACTTGCCAGACAGTAATGTGTGAATTGTTGAGTGGCCTAAATAAAAAAAAAACATCAGTATTTTTTATTAAGTGTACTTTCTTTTGTTGCCTTTATTCTTTCCATAATAAAAAATATATATAATTGTAGAGCAACCCATGTTCTCTTGGCATTGATATTTAACTTCAATAGGTAGAACTGTCCAAGATATGAACAAAAGCAAGTGTTGCATCAAAGTCTTTTGTGTCCCCAGAATGTGTCTGTAAAGTTTCAGCTCAAAACACCCATCAGATTATTTATTATAGCTTTCACTAGTTTGTGTTTTATAGCTCTCAACAGATTTTTGCTGTTTTTGTGTACTGGGCCTTTAAGGCTAGTCCTCTCCGCCCTTGGCTGCCTCAGGCCCCGTTTACACTAATGCGTTTTCGTTTTGAAACTGCGTTTTAGATCAAAAACGATCCGCGTCCACACTAGCGTTTCATCTAGCGCTTTTAAACTTATTTCCGTCCACACTACTCCACCAAAAACATATATTACGTGACCATTCGCGCACTCTGGGCATGCACGTCAAAGTATAAACAGGAAGCATGTGTCTCGCTCGGCATTTGGCTTGCCTCTTGCGAATATATGCAGCTGCTGTAGTAAAAAAGGCAGAGTTTAACTGCACAATGGCGCCTAAAACGGACAATAGTGCAAACAACGCTCCCATTTCTGTGTCCATGTTGTTGTTTACAGTAAAGGCTGGTCTGCCGTCTTCCGGTAGCGTTATAGTCATGTGATAGGGGCTTGACAAATAAGGGAAGGATACGCAATGATCCAAATGCCCCAATCAGGTAGCGAATGTCTGCAGCCACGCCTCTGTTTTCAGATGTCTCCGTTTTCCCCATCCACACTGAGACGGAGCAGCAGCATTTTAAAATGAAAACAGCTTCTCCAGCATTTTCAAAACGCTCCGTTTTCTGGGCTTGAAAACTCCGGCGTAGTGTGGACGAATGGCGTAACCATAGCAAAACTTATGCGTTTTAAAACGAAAACGCATTAGTGTAAACGGGGCCTCAGACGACTGACACAGACATAAAGGAAGCAGATCTCACGTAACGTTTGTAAGGAAAACTACAGTAAGAACTTTCCCAAAGATTATTTAATGCATTTGTTCTAGAGCTGCAACTATGAGCCACACACAATGTCGTTACAGTGTTCACGCACACACACAGACACAGAGACACACACACACAGCGCGGACACACACACACACACATACAGCGTGCGCATTTAGCTTTGCGACAGGATACAGGCTAATATCCACTGCTGTATGGATATCTGTTATGTCAATGTACAAAATAAACCTGATTTAACGTCCACAAACCGGGATTGAAGCATCTTCTTTATAATTGTTCTGACACGCTGCTGTAGTGATGAAGTAATTCTGAAGTAAATCGTTGTAATTCATTACACACATGCACTGTTTTAAAACATTTTAAACTTGTAAAACTCACTCTTGATCACATTTGATGATGATTGATGATCTTAGCGAACTAAACAGACCTTTTATTTATGGTTGTTTTGCGCACGTCCTGTCTTGTTGATATGATTATACACGTTACTACGGAGACATGTTAATACGCAGCTGTCAATCAATTCGGTGAGCGGGGGGACCGTACTCCTACGTCAAGTTGCGGTCAATCTAAAACCGCTCCAATTGGTCCACAGTTTTTATGTTGTTTTAACAAAAAAAAAAGGCCTGGGTGTGTTTATATCACCCCAATATGATGGTCTATACACTATACCTACACATATGTCTGTCCAAACAGCTTGAAAAGTAGATTTTTCACCATAGGTGCCCTTTAAAGAGCCTCGTCAGCGGAGTGTGCGATGCGGCGCCAGGTGAAAGTATAAATCAGCCTTAAGATGTTTTTTTCCTGTAGTTCAATGGTGCATCTAACCTGTCTTCAGTACTGTTTAATTTGAATACATTTATTTTGCCACTAATTTTGTGATTTTTGCATTTTCTCTTTATATGTATGCGTGTTTTTGATATTGTGATATAGGTCTTAAATTTAATATGTAATGGTCCTAAAAAGTCTTCAATTTGACATTATGATATAAGCAGAAACCCTGTAAATGTTAAACCTACATTGAAACAAATTTAGAAAGTTAGAAAGCAATAAAGATCTTGTGTCTGGCATGGTCACGTTGTCATTATAAATTAACATATTGTTAGCATAGTTTTAGCATTTTTTCATGTTGTTAGCATTAGCATGTTTAACATTAAGTTGTTAAATTAATATGCAAGCAGCACTTAGGACCTCAAGGGATCGTCTTTGGTGAATGGATAATCAGAGCTGCGTTAGCTTGTTGTAGCTAGGTAGCTAACGGTAGATGTATGATTATGCTAGCACATTGGCTAACTGAACTAACTGAACAATATAAAAAATAAATGCTTTCATATCCCATAGCTTAAATTATACATCAGTATATGAAGAGTCAATATAACACTTATAAGTGTCATTGTAATGGTGAAACGAAATGATCATATGCTGTTTACATTAAAAAAGTTATAACGTGATCGCACAAAATTAATAGTTGTAATATTGAAATTTATAATCATTCATAATCAAATTTACAAACTATACCTATTACAACTGCAGTGAAACAATAGGATTATACAGGGTCTTATAAGCAAATCCAATTCTAAGGGGGGACACGATTTTTCACCACACCAGCACTTACTATGTTGCTAGCATATTTTAACTTTGTTGTTAATGGCTACGTCTGAAATCGCCTACTACTAGCCATCAATCCACCACTAGCTAGAATATTTCTAGCACTGTTAGCACAAAGCTAACACTAATGTTTCTAGCATGTGAAATACATTTTTATCTCTTTTCAGGTTTTTCTCACTTGTTTTTTTTTTTCTCTTTCTGTTCCTCACAGCTGATTGGCCGGGGCCGGTATGGTACAGTGTATCGAGGATCCCTGGATGAGCGATCTGTGGCAGTGAAAGTTTTCATTTCTGCTAACCGCCAGCAGTTCACTAATGAGCGTATGATTTATCGCCTCCTCCTGGATCACGAGAACATAGCGCGCTTCTTAGAGAGCGAGGAGCGTGTCGGCACAGAAGGTCGGACAGAGTTTCTCCTTCTGCTGGAGTTTTATCCTCATGTGAGTATCACAAAAAAACCCTGAGGAGCCCAAAGCTCTCGCCTAGAAAAGTGCTAAATGCAAAAACCCCAGATTCTTCTTCTTCTTTTCCTGTCAGTTATTTAATCTGCTGGTGTGTTTTTTCCCCCTCTCGCATTCTTTCTTCTCTGCATCAAAAGTGCAAGCGCATGCATTTATGTTGTGGTTATATTTAGAGACCTGTGGGATCTGATGTCATGTTTGATCTTGTGGCAACAGCAGCTTCACAAGTGCAATATGATATCTTCAGATATCACCTAAAACTCTCTCACTCTCTCATCCTTGTTTTTTTTTTACTTTATTTTATTTTAGCTTATGAAACAAAAACAAAAAGACTCGCAATATCCTCATTTTACCTCACTCGCTCTCCGCATACTCGCACCCACAAACACTTTGCTGATTTCATGGAGGAAGAGAGAGCTTATTGACTGAGCTGAGAACTTTTCAATTATTCATAACCGTGGGCTTTCAGCCTGTACTTCCTGTGGGCTCACCTTAAGCCAAGTTGCCATAGCGACAAGAGGCCTGAAGGTAGTCCTGAGGTGCAGCAATAATTGTGCCACTCTCGTAACTTTGAGATCCTCTTTTTTTCCCTTGCTCTGCACTTGAAGCTCCTCCTCCCTCATTTCCCCCCTCCCCCGATGTTTTTCCAGTGCGTTCCTCCCTGTACTTTGCAGATGATTTCCTCTGAATAGAGTCCTCCCTCTGTCTTTCCCAGGGCTCTCTGTGCACGTATCTGAGCGGCCGGACCGTGGACTGGTTGAGCTGCTGTCGTTTGGCTCTGTCTGTGACCAGAGGGTTGGCGTACCTGCATACAGAGATACAGAGAGGGGGTGAGAGCCAGAATAGTACAATAGAATCCACCAAACATGAACATTTATTTTGTCATTCTGAACCCGTGGGATTTTCTGTCCTCTGTAGAAAACGAAAGCACAACGTTTATTAACATACTAAGTAGGGCTGCAGGATTCTGGCTAAAATAAGAATCACATTTTTTTTTTTTGCTTAAAATTAAGATCACGATTTTCTCACGAACCTGTAGATGTGAAATAAAAGTTAAGATGAGTAGCCTATTATTATTGTTATTTCTCAAACATATGGTAAAACAACACTAATAATATTAGCTCTTTGTGTAGGTCTACTGTTGGTTAAAATGCTACATTTTGTATAGATTTGGAATGGAGGACTTGAAGACTTTAAATTTGTCATTAATGCACAGTAATGTGATGACATCACAATACAACTATTCATAATTCTGAAGTTTAATTTTTGTGTTTGGGATATATGCTTGCAATCTGTCATTAAAAACATTATGGACCATTTTTAACTAGTAAAACGAGACATTTGCCAATATCAGATTCCCTCTAGCATTATATTCAATGTAATGTAGTTATACAGACAGTAGGCATTTCTTTTTATGCTCGACACTTTGTGTTTACTATGAAAGAAAAAAACATAGCAAATGCTTGCCGTAATTGTAACTATAAAATGTGATATAATCATTTAATTGATGTGTGCAGTTTTGGTTTCACTTTCACTGCAGAGTGCAGCTCATGTCATGGCCGCCGTCACTTTGAAGAAAAAACATACATGCAAATCATATTTCGCACGCAGCTCTCAAACAATCGCTCTGTGCAACAAACTGAACATTATTTATAACTTTATTACCTGTTATTCACAGCCTATGCAGGTTCTGTTCACACATCATTCACAGGCACGCATGCATCCTCTTAGTAGTAAACAAACAGTGTGTCAGCTCATGCATCATTCGCAGCAGTGAATACATCATTACATTAAAGGGCACCTATGGTGAAAAATCTACTTTTCAAGCTGTTTGGACAGACATATGTGTAGGTATAGTGTATAGACCATCATATTGGGGTGATATAAACACACCCAGTGCTTTTTTTTTCAATTTAACAACATAAAAACGGTGGACCAATTGAAATGGTTTTCAGACCGACCGCAACTTGACATAGGAGTGCGGTCCCATCGCCCACCGAATTGATTGACAGCTGCGTATTAACATGTCTCCGTAGTAACGTGTATAATAATATCAACCAGACACAGGACCAGGACGTGCGCACACAAAGCAACCGTAAATAAAAGTCTGTTCAGTTTGCTAAGATCATCAATCATCATCAAATGTGATCAAGAGTGAGTTTTACAAGTTTAAAATGTTTTAAAACAGTGCATGTGTGTAATGAATTACAGCGATTTACTTCATCAACACAGCCTCATGTCAAAACAATTATAAAAGACACTTAAATCCCTGTTTGTGGACGTTAACTCAGGTTTATTTTGTACATTGACATAACAGACATCCATAGAGCAGATTAATCTGTATCCTGTGTGTGTGCCTGTCAGCACTGTGTGTGTGTGTGTGTATTTGTGTGTGTGCCTGAACTTTGTAATGACATTGTGTGTGACTCATCCTTGCAACTCCACAACATGCATCAAAAACTCATTGGTAAAGTTCTTACTGTAGTTTTTCCTCACAAACGTTACGTGAGATCTTATTCCTTCGTGTTTGTCTGTTGTCTGACGCAGCCGAGGGAGCCGCTGCCAGGCACGTGGAAACGGTGGGCCTGAAGGACTAGCCTTAAAGGCGCAGTACACAAAAACCGTTAGCTGAAGCTAAATGCTACAAAATTGAAACTTATGACAGGTATAATAAAAAATCTGATGGGTGTTTTGAGATGAAACTTTACAGACACATTCTGGAGACACAAAAGACTTATATTAAATCTGGAAAAAGTGGTAACCTAGGTGCCCTTTAAGACAAAAATTAAATTTTTGCGTGAATTATACCTTAGACATACAGTATGTGACACTTTTAACACAATTTAGAGGTGTCCACGTTATGGAAATATGTATGAAAAACAATGTAAAGACTTTACGACCGCCTATATGCTTCTCCCGAACTTGAAAATATAATTGCTAAATTGTAGAGATGCTGGATTAAGATCATGTGGTGGGTCGAATCGAGATTGTGATCTTTTTTCGATTAATCGTGCAACTCTAATACTAAGCACTGTTTTCATAAAATTTTAATTTCAAAAATATTCAAAAGTAAAAATACCTGCAATAAATGTATCAAAATTTTAGTAAAGTATTAACCTGTATTGCTGTTTTCAAGATTGATAGCATATTGGAATGATTTATGAAGGATTGTGTGACATTGTAAACTGGAGTAATGAATGTTACACGTTACACAGGAAAAAATATAAAGATAAATTAGGATTGTATTTTGAATTCTTAATATATTTTCAGTACTACTGATTTTACTGTATTTCTGATTAAAAACAAACAAAAAACATTTAAATATGATTTAAGTCAGCATATTAGTATGATTTCTGAAGACTTGTGTGACATTGAAGTAATGAAAATTTAGCTATCACATCACATGTAAATTGTATTTAATATATGTTTTCTATATATTATATTTTTACATATTTTATATATTATATATATATATATATATAAATATATGTATTTTGAATTATTATGTCTTTACTACTACAGATTTTACTGTATTTCTGATAAAAAAATGAACCAACAAAAGCATTTATTTATACTTTTAGCAAATTAGAATGATTTCTGAAGGATTGTTAGCATTGAAAACTAGAGTAATAAATGTAAAAAATTACATCACATCACACATGTAAGAAATAAAAAAAAAAAAAAAATATATATATATATATATATATTTATATATATATATATATTAGGAATGTATTTTGAATTCTTATGATTTTTTAGTACTACAGATTTTACTGTATTTTTGATCAAAAAATTAACTAACAAACCAACAAAAGCCTTATTTTTTGTTTTTAAACCTTACTGAACTTTTGAATTGTGGTGTATAAACTGAAATGTACAAGCTCCAAAACAACAAAAATGTATCAGCTATTAATTTAAAATAATATATATATATTTATATAAACAAAGTTTAGATTTTAATGTTGCGTCTTAAATGGACCTCAGATTTACAGCGTGGATGTCATAGTGGGTGTGTGCGCATTATTTATAGCCTCAGTATGAGAAAGCAGGAAAGCGGGGATGGGGCGTAATTCTCAATGCTTTTTTTAGTTTTCCTTGTCTTTGTTTCAGTGTGAAAGGCTCTAGTGTTAACATTTAGTTTAGTGTCAGAAAATGCAGGAAATGAAAAACAGAAACAGTTAGACAGTAGGAGACCTAGAAAGAAAGAACATGATGCTGCAATGCCTTCATGTTTCTAGCATGGTAAGCACATAGCTAGCATATATGAACATTATTTTATAATGGTTAGCTCATTGGTAGCATAAATAAACATGTTTCTAGCGTGGTTAGTACATAGCTAGAATAAATTAACATGTTTCTAGCATGATTACCACATAGCTAGCATGAATGAACATGTTTTAGCATAGCACATAGGTAGCATAAATAAACATGTTTCTAACATGGTTTGTACATAGCTAGCATAAATGAACATATTTCTAGCATGGTAAACACATAGCTAACATAAATTAACATGTTTCTAACATGGTAAGCACATAGCTAGCTTAAAAAACATGTTTTAACATGGTTAGTATATAGCATGCATAAATTAGCATGCTTCTATAATGGTAAGCACATAGCTAGCATACATTAGCATGTTTGCAACTTGGTTAGCTCGTAGCTAGCATAAATCAACACATTTCTAGAATGGTTAGCAGATATCTAGCATAAATTACCATGTTTCTAGCATGTTTTAACACGAATCAGCATAGTTTTGTTCCAAATTAACTTATAAATGAACAAATAAACTTAAACAAAGTATTTGGTTTGGGTTACACCACTGTTTTAACACAGCGCTTGCATTATTGAGCATAATGATAAAGGAGAAAGTTAAGAATGAGACATAATTGTCATGTTTTTTTTTCTTTTGTTTTCTTTGTTTTGGTTTTAGTGTGACAGGTTCCAAAAGACTAAAGGAAGAGAGAAAATGATGATATGTCTTAAATGCAGTCATCCTCATGTGTGTGTGTGTGTGTGTGTGTGTATAGTTGAAGTCAGAATTATTAGCCCCCCTTTGAATGTTTTTTTTCTTTTTAAAATATTTTCCAAATGATGTTTAACAAAGTATGTCTGATAAACACAGTATGTCTGATAATGTTTTTTCTTCTGGAGAAAGTCTTATTTGTTTTATTTTGGCTAGAATAAAAGCAGCTTTTAATAAAAAAAAAAACATTTTAAGGTCAAAATAATTAACCCCTTTAAGCTAGATTTTTTCCGCTAGTCTACAGAACAAACCATCATTATACAATAACTTGCCTAATTACTATTACCTGCCTAGTTACCCTAATTAATCTAGTTAAGCCTTTAAATGTCACTTTAAGCTGTATAAAAGTGTCTTGAAAAATATCTAGTACAATATTATTATTAACTGTCATCATGGCAAAGATAAAATAAATCAGTGATTAGAAATTACTTATTACAACTATTATGTTTAGAAATGTGTTGAAAAAAAATCATTTCTCCGTTAAACAGAAATTGGGGACAAAAAAACAGGGGCTAATAATTCAGGGAGGCTAATAATTCTGACTTCAACTGTATATAAAAGAAAATATGTGAATGCAGTTGAATATTTAAACTATACTACAATATTAAATATACTACATTATTTAAAAGGATTTTAAACAGTAAAATGGCCTGTCTGTAACATCATTTTGGATAGGCCACTTTCAACTCATCATTGTGTTCAAATGAATATTTATTTCACTCAGTAGTGGCCACTATGGATAACATTGATGTAATGAACTACAGTTTATTACATGGCAGATTGATTGATTATGGTTATTAGTATTATTGCACTTCTTAATATTATTCATTGTCAGAAAAAATATATTTCAATAATTAGTGTTTAATAAAATACATTTTAGTATTACCCATTGTGGCGTTTTGTATCAAAAAAAGGAAACAAGCAAGTTGCTCAAAGCTGTGCATTACAGTGATTTTCCAAGATTACTGTAGTTTAAGCCCTTGTGCAGTGGTAAAATATGGTTATTTTGACAAAAGTTGTTTCTAGTGCTCTCTAGTGGTAGTTTTGATATTGTTATTCACTTGCGAGTAATTTAGCCTCCTTTTCTCCTCTTTCATCCCACTCCTCCCGTTTCCTCTAATCTTCTCATTGTTAGACGTTTATAAACCAGCCGTGTCCCACCGGGATCTGAACAGCAGGAATGTGCTGGTGAAGACGGATGGCTCGTGTGTAATTAGTGACTTTGGACTGTCCATGGTTCTGACAGGAAAGAGACCGCCCGGTCATGGAGAAGAGGACAACAGTGCCATCAGTGAGGTCAGCAAATAGCAATTTCACACTAGTCCAGTATGATCCAACACCAGTGATTTTGGGCAATAATATCTTGCGTAAATCATACCTCTGTTTCACTCAATAGGTGGGTACAGTGCGGTACATGGCTCCAGAAGTGCTTGAAGGGGCTGTGAATCTGAGGGATTGTGAGTCTGCGCTGAAACAAGTGGATGTTTACGCACTGGGTCTAGTTTACTGGGAGACCTTCATGCGCTGTGCGGATCTTTTCCCAGGTAACGCATACATTAGATCATGTCTATGTGTGCGGATCAAGCCATGTCACAGCAGCAGTTTGATAAACATTTTTTTTGCCAACCCTCATGTAACCAGACATGTCATTAAGAACTGGATTGTATTTTCAATAACATCCTGGATAAGGAATTAATATTTCCTGAGAGACATACAAATATTGCACTTTTCCTACTTAGAGTTTTTGTCTTGTTTTTAGTCTAAATATCTAAAATGTCTTAAATCAAGAAGCATTTTCTAGACAAGTGAAACTATTGTTTTGTTTTCAGAAATAATAAGTCAAATTTAAGTAAGTTTTTCCTTAACACAAGCCAAATAATCTGTCAAGGGGGTATGTAAAATAATCTATTTTTTGCTTTGAATTTACTCACCGCATTGGCAGATAATTTAGCTTGTTTTGAAGAAGAAATCAGTTCACTTTGACTCATTATTTATGAAAACTAATTTTTTTTTACTTTGTTAGAAAATGCTTCTTGATTTAAGAATTTTTAGACCTGAAACAAGACAAAAACTAAATAGGAAAAGCATTTTTTTGCAGTGATCATATACATGGCATATAAGGCTCATAGAGATAAAATAGTATTAGTTATCATTTTTACAGATAAATGTAAAAACACACTTGTGTTTTTTTAATGCACAGACTGAGCTTTTAGAGTACTCTCCAATCATTTATGGCAGCTAATTTAAAAGCCAAAGACCATGAGTAGTTTTCCTTATAATATAATTAAATGATCTAGTTGTATATGTATTAATATGAAGCTGCAGTAGCTTTTTAAGACAATCAGGTAATTTGCCTAGTAGAGCTTTTAAGTAAGGGATAATCAATGGTTTAACCTGTGTTAAGGGATTTGAAAAATTGGTTGCTGCTAATGTTTGCGGAAGACACATTTATTTCGAAGTGTGATCAAAATTGAGTGAAACTACCTGTGCATTCTGCACAAGCTCCAGCCAATCAGAATAAAGAATTTCAACAGACCATGGAATAATAAAAAATATACCAATGTATTTAACACAGTGCTTATGAACATGCTCCCCATATACTGACTCTGAGGAGAAGAAACTGACAGTGCATAAACGTATTCTAGTAGCTTCATAATATTCTGATTGAATTGCTGAAGGCACTTGGGATGTTTTGACAATTTTTTTGGTACTATTCTGGAATTTGAATGAGTCAGGAGTGTTGCTGTCTATGCAGTATAAGGGAGCTTTTAGATTTGTTCCAAAATATCTTCATTTGTGATCAGAATGTAATTGAAGGTCTTGGGGGTTTGTAACAACATAAGTGTAAGTAATTAATAACAGAATTAAAATTTTTGGGTGAACTCTTTAAAAACAGAGAGTATTCATGGTTATGCAGTATATAAGACAGGGGTTCTCAAACTCGGTCCTGGAGGTCTGGTGTCCTGCAGATTTTAGCTGCAACTTGCCTCAACACAACTGCAATGATGTTTCTAGAAAACCTAGTAAGAGCTTGATTCACTAGCCCAGGTGTGTCTGATTGGGGTTGGAACTAAATTTTGCAGGATTGAGAACCCCTAGTATAAGGTATGTTAGCAATCAATCTAATTGCTGAATGATACAGCACATCTAATCATTGCAGAACACCTTTTCATGAATTTCTAAATACCACATCACCAATGTCAAACATGTAAAAGGTAAAATAGTGGTCTGAACTTGCTATTTCTTGGCTGATGTGATGAACAGACTCATTTAAGTAGAGAAAACTGAGTATAGAGGTAAGTTATGGTATCAATAAAACATGAGGGATTACAAGGCAAATTCCAAGATATTAATATAAAGATGCTAATGGCCTGTTTCCACTGAGTGGTACGGTATGGATCGGTACGGGTCACCTTTAATAGGCTTGTGTTTCCACTGCCAAAAGGGTACCAATGAAAGAAGAAAGTTTCAGTTGACGCCATTCTCGCTCGAGGAAATGTCAAAGTAAAGCTGTACAGGGCGTTCACATATCATATAAGAAGCACTTCTCACAAAACAGATGCTTCATACACATACATATTCATTTTCTTTTTTCGGCTTAGTCCCTTTATTAATCCGGGGTCGGCACAACGGAATGAACCGCCAACTTATCCAGCACATGTTTTACACAGCGTATGCCCTTCCAGCTGTAACCCATCTCTGGGAAACATCCGTACACACTCATACACTACAAACAATTTAGCTTACCCAATTCACCTGTACTGCATGTCTTTAGACTGTGGGGGAAACCGGAGCACCCAGAGGAAACCCACGCGAACGCAGGGAGAACATACAAACTCCACACAGAAACGCCAACTGACCGAGCCGAGGCTTGAACCAGCGACCTACTTGCTGTGAGGTGACAGCACTACCTAATGCGCCACAGCGTCGCTACACATAAATACTTGTGTATAAATGTTTGACTTACCTTTCTATAAACATGATTTGATTATAACCGCAAATCAATGATTGTGTAGCCTACTGTAACGTCTGCAATTATATAAATAAATAAATAAATAAATGCAACATATATAAACACCTACAGACCCTTACAGTCTCCAAAATGTTACCAATTACAGAAAAACTACACACAGCATACATTTAGGTCTTATTTGGGTTCACAAACAACACGCAACATACAGCCAACATCTTTAATCTTTACCAGCACATGTAACCTGTTGTTAGAAAGTAGTTCCGCCATTCCGAGTTTATAATAGTTAAAAGGTGATGATAATAGTTAAACATGGCAGTTTGTTCATCTTTTAGGTTGCTGAAACAAACCTTCGTTTTTTTCTGCTTTTCCTTTGTTTTTTCGCGCTTTACTCTCACGATTGTCTGTTTCTGAAAGAATGTCAAAGTACTGCAATAATCACACGCACGTTGTCATCAGCTCAAGAAGTTTAACATGACAACAAGGTTTGTTTGAGCTTGGGTCAACCATGGCTCGTTATTGTATGTATATAGTATTATGATGTAATGTCTCTGCTATGTATTTAGAAATGACACTTCTTTTTATTATTCTCCTGGCTTGTGCACGCGCTAGTGACGTATCTCTCTAAACCTATAGTGTTTAGCTGCGTGTCTACCTCCACCATTTTGGAAAAGGGTCCCCAAAAAGTGGTACGGTATTGTTCGCTTTTTGGTACCCTTGAAACAGTGAAAACTGACATAAAAGCATACCGACCCGTATCGTACCGTACCACTCAGTGGAAATGGGCCATAATATTTATTTCCCCCCATCCAAAGATTTATTGTCTTGTTTTTTTACATTGCTTGTGACAGTGCTATTTAAACAAAATAAAAATCCTCTCCCACCAGGTGAAACAGCGCCAGCGTTTCAGTTGGCATTTCAGGCAGAAGTGGGCAATCATCCTACCATAGAGGACATGCAGGCGCTTGTGTCCAGAGAAAAAGAAAGACCCAAATTCCCAGAGGCCTGGAAAGAGAATAGCCTGGTGAGAAATGAGGATGTGAACACGCGCACACACACACACGCATGCACGCACACACACACACACACACACACACACACACACACACACACACACACACAGACACACACAAAGAGCTTATCAACACTCCACAGGCTAAAATAGATTTGGTAATGTTGATGTTTGTATGTGTGTCTATTTTTCTGCAGACGGTGCATTCTTTGAAAGAGACAATGGAAGACTGTTGGGATCAGGATGCTGAAGCCCGACTGACAGCTCAGTGTGCGGAGGAGAGACTCGCTGAACTGCTCCTCATCTGGGACAGAGAAAAATCAGCCAGTCCTGCTCTCAACCACAGCACGGCACTGTATAACCACAGGTAATCAATAGCCAATAATTAACATGATCAATAACCAGTAATTCAAGTTTATTTGTATAGCGCTTTTCACAATAATTATTGTTTCAAAGCAGCTTTACAAAAAGTGCACATTACTGCATTACAATCAAATTCGAAAATGCTTTAGAAGAGTTATTAACTTACATACAGCACCTTTAACTAATCATTGTACAGTCTATATATAACCACAGTTGATCAATAATCAGGAATGACTGACCACCCACTTTACAATTGCTGGTAATCCATTAATTGGTAACTACTAATCACTCACTGTGAAACCACAAAATTAGTTATCATTTTTCATATGACAGGTAATCAATAAATGTGGATTATTGATCAATCACTGTACAACGAGATGCAATCAATAAGTAGTAATCACTCTACAACTACAGGTAATCGATGTGTAATAATTGATTACAAGACAACACTCACTTTAAAATGGGAGATAATAAAAAACTGGTAGTTTATTCTTTTTACAAGCACAAGTAATCTATAACCAGTAATCAATGACCACTTAGACTAAATCCAGAAGTTAATCAATAACCTATAATAACTGTACAACAACAAGTAATTACCAATTAGGACTCACTGACAACTCATGGTGCAAACACAAGTAATCAGTAACCCATAGTAAATGTACAACCACAGGTTACTGACAACCAATAGTCACTGAGCAATCATAGTCTGGTCACAGGTAATTAATTAAAGGTGCAGTTTGTAAGTTTGACACCCAGTGGTTGAACTAGGTATTGCACTAGTATCGGCTCCTCTTCTGAGTGCCCCAGCGATTCTGTCACGGTCACCAGCGATCCAGCCTGTGTAGATCACTGGTATACACACAGATCGCTAACGGACTACAAATCTGACATTAAAAGAACTACAGATCCAGTCATGCAACATACACACACACACACACACACACACACCTTCTTCGTGTCTCCATTGATTAGACTCTGCTCATGGAATGATTACACATATACTACACATATATACAGCTCAAAATAAGTTGTATATATGTGTAGTGTAATCAGCCCATAAGCAGCATCAGCTGTGTGAGTTTAATCAATGGAGACTTGGAGCAGGTGTGTGTGTGTGTTGCATGACTGGATCTGTAGTTTTTCAATGGCAGATTTGTAGTCTGTTAGCTATCTGTGTGTATACCAGGTGCACAGGCGAGATTGGTGGTGACCGTGACAGAATCGCTGGTGACCGTGACACAAGCGCAGGTTGCAAGATTGAAGACACCAACAGGAGCGTGCCTAACTATCAAGCCTAAAAGCTGATTTAAGGCTAGTTTAAACCATTTTCTAACTTTTAGCAATGATACACCATAGAAGAAATATTTTTCATATTGAAATGAGCTTTTGTTCAATACCTAAAATTTATATTTTAGAAACGGCTTCTACTTTTTGCAGCTATATTATGGTATGTTTATGTTTTTAGGTATTTTATGAAAAGTCAAAAACTTAGATACAGCACCAATAACAACTGTACTACTAAAGGAAATCATTAAGCAGTCATAAATGTACACACAGTAGTAAAAAAAATATATATATATAAAAATATATAATTATATATATATATATATATATATAAAAAAAAAAAAAAAAAAATATATGTATAGCTGAAGTCAGAATTATTAGCCCCCCTTTGATTATTATTATTTTTTTTATATTTCCCAAAGGATGTTTAACAGAGCAAGGATTTTTTTTAAACCATTTTAAGGTCAAAATTATTAGCCCCTTTAAGGTAGATTTTTTTCCGCTAGTCTACAGAACAAACCATTATTATACAATAACTTGCCTAATTACTCTAACCTGCCTAGTTACCCTAATTAAGCTAGTTTTGCCTTTAAATGTCACTTTAAACTCTAGTAAAATATTACTTACTGTCATCATGGCAAAGATAAAATAAATCAGTGATTAGAGATAAGTTATTAAAACTATTATGTCTAGAAATGTGTTGAAAAAATCTGCTCTCCGTTAAACAGAAATTGAGGGGAAAAAACGGGGGCTAATAATTCTGACTTCAACTGTATTTATATATATATATATATATACTCAAAGGGATTACGATATTACTCAGAGTTTGTTGTTGTTGTTTTCTTTTGACAACATATGGAATATTTTCCATTGACAAATTTGCTGCCATTTCTTTAAACCAATTTTTCAATTCTTGGTTCAGTGATATTGAAATCCATCTGTCTCATTTGATTTAACCAATGCAAAATAATTTGTAGGAACTTTTCTGCTGGAAGGCAGACACCTAAAGTGGGTTCTTTCCTCGAGCACTCATCCACAAACACTGAAGACCATGAAGGTGCTGATAAACCGCTCCACAATGACACCTCAGTAGAGCAAACCTCAGCAGGAGGAACTAATCCTGCAGAAAAGAACAGGAACTGCATCAACTATGAGTGGCAGCAGGCCCAATCACGGCAGTCTGGCACAGAAAGCTCCTCCCCTACTCCTCTCTCAGAATCCTGCAATGCCACGCATCCTCCACCAGTGGCCACCAATCTCTGTGCTCATTTGACAAGAGAAGACCTGGAGATACCAAAACTCGACCCGAGCGAAGTCCAGAGGAACATAAGAGAGAGCTCAGATGAGAGCCTGATGGAACATTCGCAGAAACAGTTCTGCTCTCCTGAAACGTCAACCTCACACGGCCCATTTTACCCTCTCATGAAGATGGTTTCTGAGGTTTCGGGGTCACAAGGATCCACTCGGCATGCGGACACCACTATAACCATCTTACCTAAGCAGCAGAACGTCCCTAAGAGACCCAGTAGCCTCAGTCTCCATTCAAAACCTGGGAAAACATCCACCTCAACGTCTTCATCGCTGCGGATGAAGTTCGGAAAGCTTGGAAAGTCAAAAATGAAGAAGGTTGAGATGGGAGTGGCTAAAACCAGTGTGGCGAACGTGACTCATGAAGCCAGGCCAATTACAGTTGCCAACAATGACGTGGCTGCAGCAATGAACAAATATGCAACTGAAACAGCAGCTGAGTCGGCAGGAAGTTCAGCAAACGAGGACTTGACCTTCGGCCTCTTGAACACCAGTCCCGATGAACAGGAGCCTCTGCTGAGAAGAGAGGCGCATCCTGACAATGCAAACAACAACAACAGCAATAACAACAATGGTGAGGGAGATGGTGATGGAGAGACAGAGGGCGGAGGAGAGGGAGGAGAGAACAATGAGAGTGTCTGTCCGACAGGGGATGCTCCGTCGTCTTCTACAGTGGAGTCGGTTGTGCTGCCTGCCCCGTGTCCTGCCTCAACTACCATTCCTCTACAGGACCAAAGCCAGGCTCAGACACATGGAGAGGCTCTGCTCAGACAGAACCGTGTGCGCAGACCAGAGAGACCCAACTCTCTGGATCTGTCTATCACGACACTGCCATTACTAGGTGAGATTCTGATTTTTAGCCAATTTTATTTTTTTTAATGCAATTTACTTGTTTGTTTGTTTGTTTGTTTTGGTAGAACAAAAGAGTTTTTGTGAAATTCTGTAATTTCAGGTTCATTTTCTCACATCTGGTTGGTTTAGGATTCAAAAATAACAATCCGCTTGTTAAGTGTGACGTCAGGCGAAGGGGCTTCTGGGTCCAAGCGCTCTATGAAACTGAATGAGGAGACTCATCAAATGCTAATAATAAACGTTTACAAAGCGATGTAATACTTTCGAAAATCACGATCGCTATATATATGTCCATGCCTAGTATCTGATGGCCAGATAGTGCTAAATTTTTTATTAATTGTTAAAATGTTGGTATTTGTGATGCAGCAAGCCCAGTGATTGTCGTGTACACTATGACCTTATATACAATCCACTTTAATGTGTGATATGAATAAAAAGACATCATATTTTACTCGTTATTTTCCAAGATACTAGTATTCAGCTTCAAGTGCTATTTCATTAGGTTAAGCTAGGTAAATTAGGAAAGTCATTAAACAACTGTGGTTTGTTCTAGCTTGTTCTAATTGAAAAAAAAAAAATAAATAAGGTGTTTTTAAGTGTTTTTATATTATTCTAGCTTATGATAAAATACAAAGAAGCCATAATCAGAACAACTTTTTATAATAATATTTATACTTATATCATCATTATCATTATGAAACAGTACAATTCATTAAATTTCAAATCGACTAAAGCATGAAAGACATAAATAACACACTTATGTAATTGAATTTAATATAATTCAGTGTTCATTAAATATTAAAACATTCCTATTATTCATTACAATGCATTATAAATCAAATCAATCAGGCTCATGCCAGACATTATTACAATACCACAATTAAAGTCTAGTTTCAGGTAACGTTAAAACCAAAGATAGAAAAAGACATTTTAGGCAACATGGAATATAAACAAATACAGTACACCACATATGCTATTGTATAGTAATGCCATAATGAGTCCAAGCTGTCGAGGCATTCCCTTCACTGCCTTCTCTTAAAAATCTCTATTTTTTTTATCATGGTAAAATATACATATGATTCACCATGAACATCTTGTTTATTGTAAAACATGTTGAAGATTAGCAAACAGGCTGTCGATTCATTAAACAACAAATTATTTCCGCACAAAAGCTGTTTATTCAGCACAATGATGCCTCTCCTCCATTGGCACCCATTAAAAAAACAGCCTCTGGTCTCCTTTGCCACCTACTGGCAGACTGGTAACATTAGCATTAGTTGTTATGCCTTTTTGGCTAATGATTTGCAGCATTTCCAGCAGAGTGCTGGTGTTGATGCAGAAATGCATCAGAGGACATGCATCTTTATAATGTGTTATAGATGACAATTTGTTATGGATAATGTGTTATAGAGTGTCACAATCACCAGTGATCTAGTCTATACAGATCGCTGGAGAACTACAAATCTGCCACTAAAAGAACTACAAATCCTGTCATGCACCACACACTCACACCTGTTCTACCTGTAGCATTACGAAGCATTTCTCCTTGCCTTGATTTGATTCTTTGCTTTGTTTGTTGATTTTTGATGTTAGCCGCCTGTACAGATCTCTTGCCTGGTTTTGACTACTCTTTTGGATTGCCCTTTTCAATTCTGTTTGCTTCTGTGATCGACCCTTGCCTGCCTGACCATTATCTGTCTAAATAACGACTCTACATTTGAATCTTTACCTCCGTTGTCAGCATCCTTATGTTACAGAAGACTCGAGTCTTACTCGGCTAACATCAAAAATCAACAAAGCAAAGAATCAAAGCACGGCAAGGCAAGGAGAAATGCTTTGTAATGCTACAGGTAGAACAGGTGTGAGTGTGTGGTGCACGACAGGATTTGTAGTTCTTTTGGTGGCAGATTTGTAGTTCTCCAGTGATCTGTATGAACTAGATCGCTGAGGAATGACATGAGTTTGTTTATGGTTATTTGTAGAAATTTTTACACACAAGAATGACTTTTTCTGATTTTTTATTTAAAATGAGTTGAAACAACACAATCTTAAGTTTTTTTAGTACAAATGATTTGTTTTATGTTCAATCCACTTAAATTTGTAAAAACAATTAAGTTCACCTAGTTAACAACATGAAGGAACTCAGCATTTTTAGTGTATCTTGATGACATCACATAATTAAAAAATGGCCGCTGATGGTCAGGAAGCAATGTTTATACTGATATGCACCTTCTCCACAACACACAAAAAAAGATGAGTTTAAATGACACAGTCTGGCAGTGTGTCTATCAGAACAGTCTAAAATATTGTGTGGACTGTCCATGATGGCATGTTACACTTTCCAAAGGCATTTTTGCCAGAGCGTCATCGCTGAAACATAATCATAATGACTTTTTGTTTGTAAAAACCACTTTGTTTCTGAGCAACTGAGACAGAATTTCTTTTTGCTCATATTTCATGAATGAGGCCCATTGTTCTAGCTGTAGAAACATGATCATGTAACTTCTCGGTTCGCCCACAGGAGGCAAGTCTGCCGGCGATGGGACAGAGGGCTCAGGAGATAAAATCAAGAAGCGGGTAAAGACGCCTTACGCTCTGAAGAAGTGGCGTCCTGCCAGCTGGGTTATCACCACCGACACACTGGATGCGGAGGTCAACAACAACAGTCGTCACGGAGGCCTCGGGCAGAATCAAAATCAGGCTGGGACCAGCAGACCCAAATCAGCTTCGGCTGTGTATTTAGGCAGTCGAGGAGGATCTCGCTTCTCAGATCCTAATGACTGTGACTTTTGAACCTAAAAGACAGGCTAAATCCATGGTAACTCTGTAAAAAGGTCAAAAGCTGTGGAGACAGATGTGGAACGAACCATATACATGTCTTAAACTCAACCCCAATCATAAGCACAGTAAGACAATTATTGAATTTGTATTGAAAAGAGCTATGCAGCCATCTTCTTGTTCGTTTTTGTGTTAATCAAGCCACTTTTTGCTGCACTTTTTTTTGCTAAAAGTTCTCAATCAAATCATTCTGACCATTTGAAATGGTCATTTATTCTTTTTTAAACCAATGTATACTGACTCATCACATTCCCAAGGTCATGGAAAATATCCTGAAAATATCAGGGAATTTAAAAAATCTAATTATTAAAACATAAAAATATATAACCTTATATTGAAATATATTGAAATTTCCAACCCAGGCTCATTGTGGATACGTACACCCCTCTACATTTCTGGAGAGTGCAAAATATATCCCAGGAGGTACGTTTTCACTGCTATGTATGCTTTTTCAGATCTCAAATTTGTCTCGCAACTTCCATTCGCGCCTGGTCTTCTCACATAAATCCACCAGAGCCCACTGTCGACTGACTGACTTGACTGACCAATAACCCCACCCACCCCCTTCCCTAAACCCAACTGATTGTGTTTTCAAAAGCACCGATTGAGCCGCACACCACCTTCCCTAAACCCAACTGACAGCATTTTCAAAAGCAATCCAGTAAAACGAAAAGCCCTCGCGGCCACCAGATTTTTTTTAACCATGTTTTCATATCTTATCATGTTCTCACACTGTTATTTACTTCTTTATTTTATATTTCGCTTTTGTTTTACCTGCTTTCTGGAACCGTTTTTCACCAGACTCGAACCCCGTCATTGCGGTCAACTCATTACTATAATTACAGGTAAATACTAATAATTATATATAACAAACATCAATCATAATGTTCACTCCCTTACAAAAAATTTACCATGATTTTAACATTAGGAAAGTGAAGTAGCCATGTTTTTGTCAAATGTTTTTGTTTTACTACAAATACCATAGTTAAACTATAGTTGGTTTAGCAAAACCATGGTTAACTTGTGGTTACCACCATGATTTAACTACAAAACAGGCTATATTTACATGTAAAATCACCGTTAAGTGTCACAGTTAAAAATGTGATTTAGCAGTAAAACTCATACACATTCAGTGGTGTTTTAACTGTTGTAATAACGTTATCTTATGACGTTTCAACGAAATAAATAATCAATTCAACGTGACGTGCAGCAGTTTGTTCTGAGGGAGTACTGTTCACGCGTGAGCTTCTCTTAATCACGCACAGACAGACACACGCACACGAGCCGTGGGAAACTAGTGCAGAGCGACACGCATGGGACTCCAGGGAACTTAGCTTCTCCTCCTAAGTGCACCGACATACACGGCGAGCCACTGGGCAAACTGGTAACAGCAGAAAAGCCGTCTACATGGAGGTAAAAAGTCAGCTGGTAAGTGTGAAAAGGAGCGAAGTCATACCACCCCGTAGCGTTCATTTTAAAGACGAAATGCAGCCATATGTACCACTAGCTACACAATTCGCTCTCTCCAGTAATGTACACAGAGGTACATATTCACAATGAGCCTGTGTTGGAAATTTCTATAGTCAGTGTTGATTTCTTTGTGTTGTTTTAATAGCTAAACTATTTCATTGCTCTTTGTGAGTGTAAGCTCTATAAAATGATGTAAAAAGGTCAAAAACCTCGGTATAACAATATAGGGCTACTCTTTAATGTTCATTTTAAGAATTATATTTGAATGGTGTCAAAGCTTTCCACTTTTCTCAAATGTGGACCTGAAAAATATGTTTACACTCTCTGAGGCGCTGTTTACGTCTGGTATTAAGATGTGTTTTGGTCAAGGGGATCACAAGAGACAAACACATTCCCATTTACACCTGACGTTTTTATCCACTGTCCACTTTTGGGTGGGTGTTTGTTTGTATGGCCTTTTTCTGATCTGTTGATCTAATGTGGAATAAGCAAGCACAATTTACACATGAACTACAAATGATTTTGCTTGTACTCTGATACCAAGAAAACTATGGCCAATTGCAGTGCTTTTGGCATTTTTTCAGCCTCAAACCAAACTTCTTATCAGACAGCCTGGCTGGCAACAACAGAGCTTTAGTGGCTGTTTGATCGTGTTTGACCAGATGAGTGCATATGATACGAAAGCTGTCTGGTGTTTTCGACCAACTCTGGATGCATCTTGATACCAGTTGTAAAGGCGGTCTAATACTTTCCCATATTCTGCTCATAGAGATTTATTAGACAACTGTACTCACAGTTTGCAAGTGCTGTTATGTATCCAACACCTTTTTTTTCCATGAATGAGGTCCTAAAGAAGCCAACAGACTACAAAAAGCAATTCAACACAATTCACTGTGGTGCCACTATCACGTATCTCTCAGCATCAGACACGCAAGACTGCAACAAGACAATATTTAGAAATGTGTGACTGTAGGGAACTGCTGATATGATCCGACCAGTCACACCTCTAGCTTTCTGGACAAGCTTTACTCAGAGATGCACAAAGCTGCATAAACTGGCTCTTCTGGATTCTGTTAGAATGTCTAACGACGTTTTGGACCTACTATTTGTGTATTTTTTTTCTATGTGCGAGTGAGTTTGATTGTTCCATGTGTTTGTGTCTCGTCTCTAGTCGCGTGAAAGGTTTTTGTGCTGCATGTTTCTATCTATTCCTGTGCAACTTCATACCTGTTCTAGTCACTTAATGAACAAGGTGTTAACCAAGGGCAAAGGTTTAATCCACTAGAAACCTGAGAACAGTCGAAGCACACAAGAGCAGCATTCTACGCTATGCACAAAGACATGAAGCAGCTTGGGTCTGAAATCAAACACTTAACTGCTCTGGCATGTCAGTGATAATAAATTGGACGCTGTCATTATAGTCGTATAAACAGAGTCCTGTGTTATCCTCTTTTTAACTGACTGTTGCATGTCTTAAATGCATCTTAAAGAGCACAAAATACCTTCAGCTAAGACCCTAGTATGTTTCTGGACATGTATGTGTGTGTGTTGGTGCATGTATGTGTGGATGAGTGTTTGTTATGTTATTCTCCTGTTAACACAATCGTTGTAATCGTAGTGTCGTGATCATTTTATTACCCTCGCTGAAACATTTTTGAAAAATCGTGATTTGTATAAGACAGGTGCAAACTGTAAAAGTGTATTGTTATTTGCAGATTTAAATTAAATTATGCTTTGCATTGTCTCCGTTTATTTACTGTACAGGTTTTTTGGCCATTTAGAATTGCAATACGAGGTTATCACCACTAGTCGGCGCACTTAAACATGTTATTATAACCTTAACCTGTCAAATTTTTTATTATAGCAAATGCACTTCAAAAAATGATTTTCTTACTTAGATTTTTTGTCTTGTTTCTAGTCCAAATATCAAAAAAAAAAAAATATTAAATTAAGAAGAATTTTCAAGACAAGCAAAACATGTTGTCTTGTTTTAAGAAATAATATGCCAATATTAAGTGAGTTTTTCCCTTAAAACAAGCAAAATAATCTGCCAATGGGGTAAGCAAAATAATCTTATGCCAGAAGGAAAAACAAGATCATTTTGCTTACCCCATTGGCAGATTATTTTGCTTGTTTTAAGGAAAAACTGACTTAATATTGGCATATTACTCTGAAAACAAGACATATTTTGCTTGCCAAGAAAATGTTTTTTGATATAAGAATTTTTTAATATTTGGACTAGAAACAAGACAAAAAATCTAAGTAAGAAAATCATTTTTTTGCAGTGTTCTGTGTTGTGCTACACTAAATAAACATTGATAAATAAATAAACAATGATTATAGAAGTTTACATGTTTGCAATACTTGGTTCAGCTTTAATGAAGCCTGTATTATGACATTCATGTGTCATATAATATACACATTAATAATAAATAACTGAAATAAGAAGTAGATCTTTACTGACTGTTCAATAAAGACAGTGCACGTACGCTTTACTAATCTTTGAATGCATTATGTAAATAACAAGTAAATAATAATTATATAAAACAAATAGCAATCATAATGTTCACTTCCTTACAAAAAAGCAACCATGATTTTAACATTAGGAAAGTGAAGTAGCTGTAGCTTCCATGTTTTTTGCTAAATGTTTAATTGTTTTACTACAAATACCATTGGTTTGGTTGGTTTGGCAAAACCATGGTTAACTTGTGGTTTAACTACAAAACGTGGTATATTTACATGTAAATTCACGGTTAAGTGTCACCGTTAAAAAGCAGTAAAACTCATTCAGTGGTGTACTGTTGTAATATGTTTACCAAAACTCGCGCCAATTTCGTGATGTTATACTGTCGTAATAACGTTATCTTATGACGTTTCAACAGAACAAATAATCATACTCACGTCAATTCAACGTGACGTGCAGTTAAATTCGCAATTTATCTCCTCGGCAGCAGTTTGTTCTGAGGGAGGCGTTGCTGTTCGCGCGGGAGCTTCTCTTCATCACGCACAGACGGACACGCGCGCGCGAGCGGTGGGAAACTGCGCGGAGCAACGCGCACGGGACTCCGGGAAACCATCGCGCACAGTGTTGCGGGGAACGGCTTTCCTTTCTGCCACCAACAAAGCACTTACAGGAGTATGGAGTTTGGAAGAGGATAGAAGGTGCTGCTTACTGTGACGACTGGGAATGCGTCTCGGCGTCTTGTTGTGAAGGACAGGTCCAAACTGAGGAGCACTTCCTCACAGGACTGCGTCATTTTATTTACTATAGACATGTCTTCTTAGACTGCGTCTCTTTAAAACACGCAAGGAGCGATGGCCTCTTCGGCTCAGCCCGAGACACGAAAGTTCACGCGCGGTCTGAGTAAACCGGGCACCGCCGCCGAGTTACGGCAGAGCGTCTCCGAGGTGGTGCGCACTTCTGTACTGGTGGTGAGTCAAAGTACATCCTTAAAGTTTGCGTTTGACTCAAGTCCCACTTTTGATTTGCTTCAGTGTTTCAGCCGCTGTAATTTATTCCCATAATGACCCAAATATGGAATATAGGACAGGCTATTAACGTTCTTAGATGGGAGGTTCCTGTAGGAAGGTAAAAGAAGGGCATGTAAATGTCAATAGATGTAGAAATAATTTAAAAAGTTTTACAGCACATTACATTATAGGCTAGCCTCGATTGGCGAGGCAGTTTTGGGATCTGCAACCAGTCTCCGTCATTGTCACTGTCATCCTTTGAAATTAATCTTTTTTTAAAGGGATAATTCAACCAAAACATAAAAAGTTATTTACTATTTACTCACCCCTAATTATTCCAAACCTTGATAATTGTCTTTATTCTGCTGAACACAAAAGAAGATATGTTCAAGAAAGCTGTAACCACTGACTTCCATATGAAATACTTTCAACAGAACAAAAAAACTCAAACCAGTTTGGAACAAGTAAAAGGGGAGTAAATTAGGACAGACTTTATTTTTTGGGTGAAGGATCTCTTTAAAAGAAAAGCTTAATAGCGCTTTATATGTTAATTTATTGGCACCTGCCACCTGTTATTTTTGAAATGAACTGTTTTATGCTACCGTTTTGTCATTTTAGATGTGATTGTATTGGACTGGTAAAAAAAGACTTTTTCCAGATGTGCTTTGAGCTGAAATGATTATAGCAGCTTTAGTTAACAGTTTGAAATGTCACCTGCATTACTTCATCTTTCAGAAGAAGAGAAGGAGTCTTGGGAGCGCTCTCTTCATCCATTATGCAAAAAAAAGTTCCATCTGGAACTAATAGGCTAGAGCTAAGATCTTTAAGAGCTGTCTGATTCCACATAATTCAAATGTTGCCTTGCAAAATTAACACTTGAATACACATGAAAGTGGCGGACTGAAGTTTGCCATCCTCACTTTGTGCAAAAACAGCCTCTTGTGCCAGGAAGACCATTTGAAGATCAAGGAATTTGGTGCTCTCAAAGCAAGAGTTCATGCAGAAGGTCTGAAA
Source organism: Danio tinwini (assembly GCA_903798205.1). Lineage (NCBI taxonomy): Eukaryota > Metazoa > Chordata > Actinopteri > Cypriniformes > Danionidae > Danio > Danio tinwini. Next base: position 4,092,063 of record CAIGQZ010000461.1, read on the forward strand.
ATTGTATACTTTACATATACTTCCCTCATATCATAACTAAGCCTTGTTGCTTTGTTTGTTTCTTCAAGGTTTTCAAATTTGAACCTTACTATGTAGACAGTTGAAGTCATAATTTTTAGCCCCCCTGTATATTTTTGCTAGCAATTTCTGTTAACAGAAAGATTTTTTCCAACACATTCTAAACATAATAGTTTTAATAACTCATTTCAAATAACTGATTTATTTTATCTTTGTCATGATGACAGTACATAATATTTTATTAGATATTTTTCAAGATAATAATATTCAGCTCAAAGTGCAATTTAAAGGCTTTACTAGGTGTTAACTAGGCAGGTTAGAGTAATTAGGCAAGTCATTGTATAATGATAATAATACTTATAGAATTGTTTATTTACTTACATTATTTACTTATAGAATAATGGTTTATTCTGTAGACATTAAAAAAGAGCTAATAATATTGACATTAAAATGGTTTTAAAAACAAACTGCTTTTATTTTAGCCGAAATAAAACAAATAAGACTCCAGAAGAAAAAATATTATAGGAAATACTGTAAAACGTCCTTGCTCTGTTGAATTTGGGAAATATTTAATAAAGAAGAAGAAAAAAACACAGGAGGCCGAATAATTTTGACTTCAACTGTAAACATTATTACTGGTTATATCATGACATCTCTTATAAGTTGTCATGTTCACTTTTGTCATAGAGAAGAGAGCTTTTTCTTTTAAAAGTTTTTTTTTTGTTTAATAAATTAAGACCTCATTCTCATATTTTGATAATGATATTAGTGTTATTGATATATACGGGCATAGCAGTGCTGAGTAGATTACAGTAGTCCTTATTGGCTACTTTATTCACTTTCACAAACTCAAATGTTTTGTTTTATATCGTAATCAGAGTGTGAATTATGGGGGTTTTGTTCTGACCTCCCTAATTAACCCTTGATCCCCCCTGAAGGACATCAAAACAACATGTATGTGGGGGGTCAGTTTTTCGAATAGTGGAAAGTAGCTTGCACCGATCTTTTATAATATTCATTCATTCATTTTTATTCGGCTTAGTACCTTTATTCATCAGGGGTCACCACAGTGAAATGAACCGCCAACTTATCCAGCATATGTTTTACTGCAATTCCAGCTGCAAACCAGTACTAATCACAGTACAACCCAGTGCTAACCACTGAGCCACTGTGTCGCCTAAATAATAATATCAACAATAAAAATGAAAAGAAATAAAGATCATGTAAATACACATTTGACCACCTTATAATGGCCCATACCATTGCGAATGCATGATCACACCCAGCATGCTTATTATGTAGGAAAATATTTATTAACCAATAAGATGTAATTAAAATAAATATATGATTTTATTTCACTAAAGCATGCATATTTACTACACAAACTACTGAAAATGGCTGACCCCCTGATATAGTCCATGTATGATTTGCATCCTGAACCTAATCAATAAGAAACTAGGCAGACTAACAGACTAAAGGTTCAAAAATATATTGGGGAACATGAAGTTACAGGCTTAACCCATCATCAACATGATCATTAACCATGCACAAAGTCCAACGGAACTGTTCCTTCATTTGGTGTACTCCAAGTCACATACTAGCTAAATAAAGAAGTCACTGCATTAAAATGCTGTAATGTCCACTTCCGCAGTAAATAAACTCTCTGTGGAGCCTTGACCTGCTACTTGAAGGCAGCGACAGTTCCCTGGATTTGAGTATTGAGCCACAAGGTTTCGAATCAGGGGGTTTTTCTGTCCAGCTTGTTGTGCCATGGTTACCTACGGTTCACTGGTTTGCCCTTTTGACATCAATTAAGTTTGGCTTTGTGATTCAGTGCTGTACATTTTAATGACATCTCTGATTTTCGTCCATGTCGGAAGAAGGAACATAAACAGCTGGTTTATAAACTGTATGACAGACACACACACGCACACACTCACAAAGTTTCTCAGTTAAGTGTGTTTGTGGTAATGGCTGGTAAACAGGAATGTCGAGTTCACTAATGGAACTTTGGGTCAATGGCTCCTAATTTGCTTCAGCTCTCAATCAAAGCAACTTAAAACAATCAAAGCAGCATTTTTTTTCTCTCCCTGTGCATCTTTCACCCTGTTTTCACATTAAATTGATGTCCAAAGGGTGATTATTATTAAAATGTCACTGAAAAAAACATCAGCGCATATTCATGGGAAATGAGCTCATTCATTTAAATCCAGAGGATTTGTCTCTTCTGATGTTCGCAGGTCACTTGATCAAACAGATCTTCCCAGAAGGAGGCTGAGAGGCTCTTAATTTGATCCTCAAAGAACACACTTTTGTACAGACACAAATGACTATAATTTTATAAATTAAATTAATTGTATAATTATATTGTATAAATTACAATCATTATTATGAGTCAATAGCAATTATTATTTTTACATTTTGTTTCCCTGCATTTATAAAGTTTTTTAACATTTAGCAGTTCATATTAGACAGTAGGGCTGCACAATGTTATTAATATTATAAAATATTAATACATTCGCAATAGTCACATAGCAGGTCTGGATTATAATTTGCATGTGTTTTTGAAACCTGTGACTGTATGAAGATTTTACAAGGATTCAGGTCTAAGAAACTGTATCGTTTGTAACTTTAGTAATGACTTTTATCAGTGGCGAAAAGAGTAGTGAAAAATAATTCTCGAGTAAAAGTACCATTTAGGGGTGTGAACCTACACTGGTCTCACGGTTCAGTTCGGTTACAATTATCATGCCATCGATTCGGTTCAATTTGATGTCTCAGTGCATCACGGTGCATTGATGATGCTTTTCATACATAATTTGATTTTTAATAATTTAGTAGTGAGTAGTGAGTATTTCACTGTGAAAAGTTGATGCGTTTACATGCAGTTTGTGCAGGGATGTGTAAACGTAACATTCTGTAGTGCATTTTTTCTTCCTATATTCTTTCATTCTTTCCAACCTTCCTTCCATTGTTTGTTCTATCCTTCCTTTATTCATTCGTTTGTTCGTTTCTTTCTTCATTCATTTGTTCCTTCTTCCATTCAATTGTTCATCCATTCTTTCATATTTTTGTTCCTTCCTTCATTAGGTCCTTTGTTCAGTCATTCATTTGTTCATTCCTTCCTTCTTTCCATCCTTAGTTTGTTCAGTCCGTCCTTGAATCTTCCCTTCATTCATTTGGTCCTTCCTTCCTTTATTAGTACGGCGCTTCCTTCCTTCGTTCGGTTTTTCCTTCCATTCCTTGTTTGGCCCTTCCTTCCATTCTTCATTCATTACATTTAGTGATCGTTTAAGGTTGTTTGGTGATTTCAGTCATCATACAGTCGACATCCTATATTTTCTCGTCATATTTCCATCCACCTGTTTTTATGCGCATTTTGGAGATCAGTTTTGAAAATGTGCATAAAAAGCCTATGCGCATAACTGAGTAGGATAAACTATTTATTGTATAAGAAAAGATGTGCATAAACTGCGATGGAAACACTTTTACCGAACAAATTCCAGTATGCGCATTAAAAGGTTATGTGACTTTGTTATAAGAGACCATGTGATGATAAAAATGTGTGCGAATGGACAAACCAGCGGCTGAGCACATTATAAAACATAAACACCTTAACCGTCTCAGTATTAGTGTTATTATATGTTATTAATGACCTCCAGAATCTGTGTCTGTTACAGATATAAATACTATTATATTTACTGTTAATATTTGGCGCCAGATAATCAGGAAGTGATGATTTTGTTCGCTTTGACTCGTTAGATGGAAATGCTGCTTTATTCGCACATCTTTTATGTGATAATCCAGTTTTGCACGTAAAGTTAATTCGCATTTTTGGATGGAAACATAGCTAGTGACATGCAGTCTATAAAAAGCCTCTAGGTCATGAGTAAAGACTTGGACATTTCTAATGCTTCCAAACAGTTTGCTGCATTTATAAAGTGCTCATGTCTTGAGGTTGTTCTGTATGATGCGATTTACTTTCTATGTGCGATTTGATTGGACAGGAATCACAGGACTGATTTTTGTACTTAGCCACTCCCCATAGAAAAAATAAAGCAGTTACTGCAGATTGAAGCACAATAGTGGAGTAAAAGTACAGATTCAGCACTAAAAATGTACTCAAGAGAAAGTAAAAGTGCACATTTTTAAAACTACTTAGTAAATTATAATTTCGGAGAAAAATGACCCAATTACAGTAATTTAAGTATTTGTAAGTTGTTAATTTGCACCACTGATTATTATTCATTTATTGAATTATTTATACAATAAAGACTACGCAGTATTATTTCACATATGACTTTTCAAATACTGTATAACTACTGTTAGACTTCTCGGAAAACGATAAATCACTGTTTATTTCATTTGTATCTTTTTCTTTATTGTATTTATCTATATATGTATGTATGTTGTTTGTTATAATTTATGCTGATGCACTTCCCTACAGAATCATCTAAATCTAAAATGATTAATTCATTCCACATAGAGATATTCAAGTCATTTGGTGAAATTGTATTCATATCGCAATAAAGACTGTGGAATAAAAAATATTGTATAGTTAGATATTTCCAATGTCATGCAGCCCTATTAGATAGTTCATCCTAATGTCATTGTAATGACTGATATTAAAGGTAATGACTGAGACGGATTCAATTGCAGCTTACAAAGTTTAAAAAAGAAATCCAAAAAACAAGAAACAACACAATGCAGGGATGGAAAACACGAGAAACAGGAATATCCAAATACACATACAGCGACTGATAACAAAGGACTGAAACAAAGGGGCTTTTATACACACAAGGGCTAACAAGTTAACAGGGTAACACACAAGGGGGCGGAAACACTGAAGCAACAATCTAGGGTAACCATGGGGATAAATAAGTGAGTGGCACAGGTGACATACATGGAGAACAATGCAAAAACACAAGACAAGGGCAACGTGATTCATGACAATCATGATGAAGGAAAAAGCTTGATTTAGATAATACCATTCTTGAAAAGAAAACCTTAATTAAATTACTTTATAAAAAAGTTGTGAGCTTTATTAAATGTTAACAAGGCAGCATTTGTTCGGTAAAAATAAAGTAACTTTTTTAAAAATGTTCTTTTCATTTATTCATTTTCTTTTCGGCTTAGTCCCTTTATTAATCTAGGGTCGCCACAGCGGAATGAACCACCAACTTATCCAGCATATGTTTTACACAGCAGATGCCCTTCCAGCCGCAACCTATCACTGGGAAACAACTATACACACTCATTCACACACATACACTATGGACAATTTTAGCTTACCCAAATTACCTATACCACGTCTTTGTACTTGTGGGGGAAACCGGAGCACCCGGAGGAAACCCATGCAAACACGAGAAGAACATGCAAACCCCACACAGAAATGCCAACTGACCCAGCTGAGGCTCAAACCAGCAACCTTCTTGCTGTGAGACAACAGCACTACCCACTGCATCACCCAATAAAATGTTCTTTACATTTTTTTTTAAATATTATTTGTTAATATGATGACAAAATTAAAACTCTAGTAGCCATTACTTTAGTCAATATCATATGCTCCATTATAATATGCAGATTTGATTCTCAGGAAACAAAAATGTATTAATTTCTTTTTTTAAAAACGCACTGACGCTAAACAATTTAAGATAAGTGTAGATATCATTAGTTTATTTTTAGAAAAATAGTTCAATGAAACTGCCAACCCAGGCTCCTTCTAATTACGTACCCCTATATACATATCTGGAGAGCATCAAATACGTCCCAAGAGCTACATTTTTTTGCAGTTTTTGTTTGCACAAATCTACCAGAGGCCGCTGTGTATGCTTTTTGAGATCTCAAATTTATCTTGCGAGTGCCATTCGCACCTGCTTTTCTTGTGTAAAACCACCAGAGGCCGATGTCGAATGACTTACTGGCTGACTAACCGACCAATCCCTCCACCTCCTCCTTTTGTAAACCCAACCGATAGTGTTTTAAAAAAAACACAGTTTGACCAGCGTCACCAGAATGGTAAGCGCGAAAAGGAACAACGTAATACCATCCTGTAGCGTTTGTTTTAAAGACATACGTACTTCTTGCTACATAATTCACGATCTCCAGAAATGTATATAGGGCTACGTTTTTAGAATGAGAATTGAAAATTGCTTATTGTTTGGTGACATATAAATTGGATAAACTAAAATGGCTGTAGTGTATAAATGAGAGAGTGTGTGGTTCTTTCCCAGCACTAAGGGTTGTACTTTCAGAGCTGGGTTGCGGCTGGAAGGACATCTGCTTAAATAGTCCCCGCTGCAGTGCAGCATGTAGTGTACTGATATCATGCATGCACTATATCATGCATGCATGCACTACATAATGTAAAGTGCACATGCACAAGATAACACTGCTTTTAAAGCATGCATGCACTCAAGATATCTATTACGTAGTGGACATTATAACCCGCATGCTTACTGTGTTGGTTAGGTTTGGGGTTGGGAGGTGTAGATGTTAATATTTGTGATGGTTGTGTTACGGTTGGGCTAGGTTTAGACGTTAATAAAATATACTATAATGTGTAATTTAATAGATATTACAAATAACTCTTGTTTCCAGCAGAGCGGTGCCTCAGTGGTTACCACTGTTGGTTCACAGCAAGAAGGTCACTGGTTCGAATCCCAGCTGGGTCAGCTGGCATTTCTGTGTGGAGCTTGCATGTTCTCCCCGTGTTGATGTGGGTTTCCTCCGGGTGCTTCGGTTTCTCCCACAGTCCAAAATCATGCGGTATAGGTGAATTGAATGCAAAATGTGTGAATGCAAAAGTGTATTGGTGTTTCCCAGTACTAGGTTGCGGCTGTAAGGGCATTCGCTGCGTAAAACATATGCCGGAATAGTTGGCGGCTCATTCCGCTGTGACGACCTCTGGTAAATCAGAGAATAAGCTGAAATTAACAAACTCTTGTTTCCTTTTGTGTTGCATAACTAACTGTCCCTCCTACAAATACATGCTAACAATATTTAGTTTAATTGAAGGCATCAGATACTGATGAGTTCTTACAAGCTTATATATGCATTTGCTTAAATGAGTTATTCACCCACAAATAGATATTTGCTCACCCTCAGACAGTTCAAGATGTAGGTGACTTTGCTTCAGTTGAAGATCAAAGAAGTTGCTTCCTCTAACAGAGTGTCTTTGCTTTATAAGACCTCACTGTTTTGTCAGGAGCCACAGTTTTGATGGTATTTTTCCAGTATATATTTCTTTAATATTAATTCTCAAAGTACCGGCATCTTTAATGTTCTACTTAAGTAAAATGGTGGCTCCAGTGGTTAGCATTGTCACCTCACAGCAAGAAGGTCACTGGTTCAATCTCAGCTGGGCCAGTTGGTATTTCTGTGTGGAGTTTGCATGTTCTCCCCATGTTTGTGTGGGTTTCCTCTGGGTGGTTTCCGCCACAGTCTAAAGACATGAGGTATAGGTGAATTGGGTAAAATTGGCTGTAGTGTTTGAGTGTGTGTGTGAATGTGAGAGTGTATGGGTGTTTCCCAGTAATGGGATGCGGCTGGAAAGGCATCCGCTGCGTAAAACATGCCAGATTAGTTGGTGGTTCATTCCGCTGTGGCAATCTCTGATTATCAGGGCATAAGCTAAAGAAAAATGAATGAATGAAGTAAAATGTCATCTTAAATGCTAGGTAAATACATTAACAACAATTCTTTTTTTTGTTAACTATCACAGCATGTACAGTAGTATAAAAAGGTCTGTCATGTCTAGTCACAAAACAAATGTAGTGACTGATCGCTTCTCATTTTAAGTGTCTGTGTGGTTAACACAGTTATAGATTATCTAACTGATTGCTCCTTATTTTCTGTTTTTGTTTAGCCCAGTTAACACTGTGGCTGTCGTGAAATTGTCTAAGCAAGAAAAGTCCGCCAGGGGCATGAATGTGCTTTTGGATCAATATGAGTGTTATATTTCAATTAACGGCCTGCGTCCTCCCCCAACACATGCTCCAAAACTAGTGCAGCTCATTGACGGTGGCAATCGCACAGCTGTCTGTGTCTGTTTCCTTCATGACATTTGTGTTAATGTGCATCTGTGTTCTGTAACACATATCAAAGGCCCAGCCTGCGGTGTCTGTTTTCCTCCCAGATGGACTGCTACTGGCCCTGATGCTGGACAGCATACGTTAGATTGAACTTTCACTATTGATGATCAAATTACTTTGAAGGTGAATAATTGCCAGTAGGATAAGGAGAGAAAACTGTCATGTAATTCTGACCAAAAGCACTGGAGCACAATATATATTGAAGTCAGAATTATTAGACCTGCTGAATTATTAGTGCTGTTGTAAATCTTTCCCCCAATTTCAGTTTAACGGAAAGAAGATTTTTTTCAACGCAATTCTAAACATAATAGTTTTAATAACTCATTTCAAATAACTGATTTCATTTCTTTGCCATGATAAATATTTTTCTAGATATTTTTCAAGACACTAGTATTCAGCTTAACTAGGTTAATTAGGCAAGTCATTGTATAACGATGGTTTGTTCTGAGGCCATAAAAACAACTATTGCTTAAGGGGGCTAATAATATTGACCTTAAAATGGTTTTAAAATTAATTAAAAAGTGTTTTTATTCGAGCCAAAATTCTCCAGAAGAAAAAATATTGTAGGAAATACTGTAAAAAAATTCCTTGTTCTGGTAATCATCATTTATCATCATTACTGCTAATCTTCAGTGTCAAACATCATTCATTCATTTATTTTCTTTTCGGCTTTGTCTCTTTATTAATCCGGAGTCGTCACAGTGCAATGAACCACCAACTTTTCCAGCACGTTTTACGCAGCCGATGCCCTTCCAACTGCAACCCATCTCTGGGAAACATCCATACACACTCATTCACACTACGGACAATTTCGGACCTTCTTGCTGTGAGGCGACAGCATTACCTACTGCGCCACTGCGTTGCCTCAGGGTCAAACAATTCTTCAGAAATAGTTTTGTTATGATCAGTTATTCATTCATTCATTCATTTTCTTTTCGGCTTAGTCCCTTTATTAATCTGGGGTCGTCACAGCGGAATGAGCCGCCAACCTATCCAGCATTTGTTTTACGCAGTGGATGCCCTTCCAGCCACAACCCATCATGGGGAATGATCAGTTATTATTGGTACAAAATCGGTTCTTCATTGTATCATGTGGTACTTTTACTTTTAGTATTCGTTGATAAAAAAGTAAGGGTAGCAAGATGGCGCAGTGGGTAGCGCTGTCGCCTCACAGCGAGATGGTTGTTGGTTAAGATAAGTTGCTGGATAAGTTGGCAGGAATGAATGAAAAAAAAGAAAGTTCAAAAGAATAGCTTTATTTGCAATATTTTTTTTACATTATAAATACATATGGGGCGACATGGTGGCAGAGTAGTTAGCACTGTCGCCTCACAGCAAGAAGGTCACTGGTTCAAGTCTCGGCTGGGTCAGTTGGCATTTCTGTGTGTAGTTTGCATGTTCTCCCGTGTTAACGTGGGGTTCCTCCAGGTGCTCCGGTTTCCCCCACAGTCCAAAGACATGCTCTATAGATGAATTAAATAAACTAAATTAGCCATAATGTATGTCTGTGAATGAGTGTCTACGGGTGTTTCCCAGTACTGGGTTGGAGCTGGAAGGGCATCCGCTGTGTAAAACATATGCTGAATAAGTTGGCGGTTCATTCCGCTGTGGTGACCCCTGATGAATAAAGGAACTAAACTGAAGGAAAATAAATGAATGAATAAATACATATATAATTTAAAAAAGGGCGGTACGGTGGCTTAGTGGTTAGCACTGTCGCCTCACAACAAGAAGGTCGTTGGTTCGAGTACCGGCTGGACCTGTTAGCATTTTTGTGTGGAGTTTGCATGTTCTCCTCGTGTCCGCGTGTGTTTCTACCGGGTGCTCCTGTTTCCCCCACAGTCCAAAGACATAGAATAAGTCAATTGGGTGATCTAAATTGGCCGTAGTGTATGAGTGTGTGTGTGTGAATATGAGAGTGTATGGGTGTTTCCCAGTACTGGGTTGTGACTGGAAGGGCATCCGCTGTGTTAAACAAATGCTGGAATAGTTGGCGGTTCATTCCGCTGTGGCAACCCCTGATAATTTAGCCAAAGCAAAATGAATGAATAAATAATGTAAACAAAAAAAGATTGCAAATAAAAGCTGTTTTGCTTACTTAACATTAATAGCATTATGAGTTGAAGCAAGTTTAAGAGATTAAAGAAATGCTTGACAAGCTTACAAATCTACACTTTACAGTCAATTAGAAGGTGGGTGTATGTCGTCGTGTTTAAATTACTAAAAAAGATAAAACCTATTAGTCTATAGTCTTTCAGACCATATTATTGTTTTGCAAAAATTTGTTTCATTTGACATTTTCATTTATTGTCTCAACTATTTAGCAATTTCAATTTTACATTTGAATAACCTAAAATATTTAACCCACAAAGACCACTTCTATACTCCATATATACAATTAATATAGACTCCATATAGACCATTTAAAAGGTAAAATTAAGATTTTTTTCTTTATAGTTTTGTAAATTTGTTCCCTAATTTCAGTCAAATCATGGACACATTAGTCATTTAAAAGAATTAGTTGTTGCCCCATTTAACTAAAACGAGAAACTAATTCTTGGCCATATTTTAATCACAAATTAATAAATTATGACCATGAATCAAAAAGTTGTGGGAATGTATTCTGGTAATACATTGATTTACAGTGCTATTCATTTTTTGTCAAAAGAGCCAGGGCTTCAGTAACAAATTTTAATGCATTATTTAGTTATGAAATAAATCTGCCATCAGTACTATTAGTGAATAATTGCCATTGATCAATTCTGATTTAATATTTCGTTTTTTGCTCTGTACTAATGGCAGTTACATTTATTCTACAATAATGTATAAAATGGTTGAAACCCTGTAGTTTAGCATTTTAAATGTGTAAATTGTACTTTACTGGCCTCATTAGTGCATTGACACTGTGTAATTGCTGTATGTGTGTGTGGGTATTGGGGAGGGGGGATAGCAGGTGAGGCCTGCTGACTGGATATCCACTACCATTTATTATGGATGAGAGCAGCTTGGGTGTCTGTTCTATTTTTAAACGCTCTTTGTCCTGTGGGCTTGTTAAAGGACACTGAGAATCCAGTGATCATGTGATCGACATATTGCTGGGATGGTATGAATGCTGAGCTGAAAGCCATAGTGCTGAGTGATTGGAGATTTGATGACATCTTGCATATCTGGCTGTGCTGAATGTAATGCGCCTATGAAGAAACTCCTCGTGTTGTGATGTAATGTTTGAATGTCATAGGACTGCTTAGTTTAAATATATACTTTATCTAAAAATGAAACTACTTATCAATGTCGAATGCATATGGCTTACTGTGTTTTTGTAAAATGAGTTTCACATGAGTCACACTGAAGTAAAATAGAAAACAGATGGTCAATTACTAAAATTAAATAACTTAAATCAAAAAACTAACAAAATAGGCTACTCTTAGCTTTATATGAAACTTTACATTTAATCACGCATTTTAGTTATTCGTAACTATCAATTTACTCCACAAAAAATATACATTCAACAGGATTTAGAATTAGTTTTGTGAGGAAAATGCTGAAAATAGCTATTATTATGGCGTCAGGGTGGCACAGTGTGTGTAGCACGATTGCCTTACAGCAAGAAGGTCGCTGGTTCGAGCCTCGGATGGGTCAGTTGGCATTTCTGTGTGGAGTTTGCATGTTCTTCCCTTATTCGCATGGGTTTCCTCTGGGTGCTCCGGTTTCCCCACAAGTCCAAGGTGCATTGGGTAAGCTAAATTGTCCTTAGTGTATGAGTGTGAACGAGTGTCTATGGATGTTTCCCAGTGAAGGGATAAGTTGGCGGTTCATTCTGCTGTGGCAACCCCAGATTAATAAAGGGACTAAGCCGAAAAGAAAATGAATGAATGAAAAACTAGTATTATTTTAATTAGTACTTGTTAATTAGTAATATTAATTCAATTATAATTAGTTAATGAAAATAGCTTGAACAGTTTTTGCTATATGGAACCAAAATTGGTGTAATGGTATAGTTACAGACTGTTGTAATCTACAGTCAATTTTTCATAATTACATGCAAGAAAAGTATTAGCAGCAATCTCTAAACAAAACCAATTTTTTAGTATAGATTTTAAAGTCACACATATAGTACACATACATCACGAGTACAGTCAAGCCCGAAACTATTCATAGCCCTGGGGTATAAATAATTTTAGGCTTGACTGTACATAAATTTAGATTTATGCAGGGCACTTTAAAACAAACACATGTTCCTAAATATAGTGGCCATATTAGCTTTTTCTTACCATGTCATTCTGGTCTTAGTACACTCTCAGAAATAAAGGTACGTAAGCAGTCACTGGGGTGGTACCTTTTCAAAAGGTACAAATTTGTACTTAAAGGGTCCATATTAAGACCTTAAGAATACATATTGGTACCTAAAAAGTACGAAAATGTTACTTTAAAAATCTTTAGGTACTAATATATACTTTTGAGGTACCAATATAGACCTTTCAAGTACAAATGTGTACCTTTTGAAAAGGTACCAGCCCAGTGACAGCTCGCGTACCTTTATTTCTGAGAGTGTAGCTTCTGTTTTTTTCACACAAAGTTGTTATAAAGGTTTCAGGTTCATCTAGACTTTTTAATGGTCATTACTTTGGTCATTTTTGGTTTGACAGCCCAATTCCTATCTGCTTTTATCCAGTTCGGAAGTTCTGTAAAAAAACTCTTTTTAGGCGTTCGTTGCTAGTGAAATATTCCTTTAATTTCACACCATTTCTGTTCTCTATACAAAAACTAAGTACTAAGAGTAAACTTCAGTGTACTTTTATAAACTTTCAATTCAATTTGAAACATTTATCTATCTATTAGAAACGTATCAGTACAACTAGCCTATTAGTTCAGTTGTAGTATAGTTGGAGAACAAACAAAAATGCAGACAAAAAAAAAAACGTACATGCTAAAAGAAAGGTTGGCCTATTTAGTCCCTAGTAGTACTGGAAGGCATTTAAGTTCTGATACAATTATATTAGGATTGCTTAGTACAAAAGGTATACTTCAATGGGCTCTATTTTAACGATCCAGGCGCAAAGTCTAAAGCGCATGGCGCAAAAGCATTAAGGGCGAGTCCAAATCCACTTTTGCTATTTTAAGGAAGGAAAATACCCTTTGCACCCTGGCAGGGTGATCTAACAGGGTTGTGCTTATTCTCTTAATGAGTTATTGGTTTGTTTTGAGCATAACGTGCATTAAACCAATCAGAGTCTTAACTCCCATTCCCTGTATGAGTCAGTTGCATCGCACCATGGTGCATTTGCTATTTACATGGCAGACTTTGTAAGTGTAGAAACTGAACGCTTCACTAGCAAGAAAACAATTAAACAGAACATCTGCGTGAGGATAAAGATTGAGCCTCCTCCTTTCAGCCTCTTTACTTTCTCTTTACTTTACTTTTACTTACTTTACTTTTTTACTTTTGTGGATAAGGAACTGGTGTTGTACACACTCCACTGAAGACATCCATTATATTTAATTTCGTTTGTTAAGCTCAAAGATTTGTTTCAAAACAATTTCTAAATTCAGTTCTAATTTCCAACAAACGAATAAATGAACAATAACAACAAAGTGTGGTCAAAAACTGAGTATTATTCAAACACACATCCTATTTTTATGCCCCTTTTTCATCTTCAAAATCTGACAGGTAGACAAATCTAAACTTGTTTTTATTAAAACAAAAATAAATATGCATATAAATAATAATAATAATAATAACATTATACTAATGCTAATTGTCATGAATAAACTGAAAAAACTAAACCTTGACATGAAGAAGGCATGGAGGCAGTGGTTTTTATATTTATGTGTAAGCATTTGGATCTGCGTAACATGCTTTGTGCTGGACTTTAGACCAGGTTTTAGTTGGTCAATAGCACAGTCTATTTCAGTTCTTCAAAATAGCAACGCACCAACAATGCGCCTTAACACAACTCTTTTTCAGAGCGGCACACCCATGAGTCCACAAAATGGCACAAATGGATTTGCTATTTAAACAATGTGGCGCAAAACGTGAAAATTAGGGTCGCACTGGTCTAAAAATAGCAACACATCACATGAGGAAAATCCATTAGGAAGTACAGGGATTATTTTATCATTAAAAAGGCTACATCCACTTCAGCATTATTCCATTTTTATTTTTTTTGCATGGAAAGATGGAAAATATACTTAGCTTCAGTATTATGATCACTTCCTCTTCTCTGATATATAAATGCAAACAGTTGCTTTTTGCAATTTATTCATGGAATTTCTAAAGGTTATTCAAATTTTTGGTTTTAATTAATGAAAGATTTGCTGCAAGACATTTTAGATGCTCAATGGAAACAGCCAGTGGGGTTTTCATCACCCTGTCGGTTCTGCAAAGGCGCACTCCTAACCTCATTTAAAGCGGAACCAGGCTACAGCAAACGTCAGGGATCAGCTCATCATAGAAAACATCACTGCCTCCCTCTCATTACATCTTGCCACCGCTGTAAACAGCAGGTCAAGCTTATACTGGCTAATTGGGCCGCAGTAATATTAATGCTCTATAGCTCGACTACATTAGTAGACCTGTGATAAACTTTCTGGGTAAATTGCATTTCTAAAAATGAAAAGGATGCATGTTTTTGTATGGACAAAAATAAGTTGAGTTTCCGATCTCGCAAAAGTTAGTCATAAGTCATACATTTTATTGGTTGACAAACTCATACCTCTTCGGATATAAAGCTGCATATTGTCATCATAGAGCTCGAAGCTTGTTACCATGGTAATGTACCTATAATTTAACAGCTGCCACCAATTAGATCATTAACAAGTGGAGAAGAAAGCTCTGGAAAATGTCTCTTCCAGACACTTCATCTAATGCTTTTCCCTTCTTCACACAAAGTCTCGCTGTGCTGTATTGCTGTGCTTTGGTGAAACGATGAAGACCTTTCCTTTGTAGTGAGACTCGCAGATCCACACTCGCCACGCCACTGGAAAATCTATCAAGCCAGTTTTTTTATTGTGGAAATTTGTCTGACGTCCACACTGAAAGTGAGGGAATGGAACTACTACTGAAAGACTGGAGTTCGCCTTTTTTAGGAACTTCTCTCACTCTTTCTTTTTCACTCATACACATATGTGTTCTCACTTAAAGGGATAATTCTACTAAAAATACACATTTTGGCATTATACAATCATGTTGGGTAATCCAAACCAGTTTTACTGTTGGACAGAAACTACTTTTTGGTTATACACTTTATTTTTTATGTGTCCTTGTTACAGTATAATTGTGCATACAAATATTGAGTTGAACGCAAAATTTAAATACAACTTTTATTTTGTTGGTTTGATTGAACCAAAGTGGATTTAGTGTAAAGGGACAAAAACTGTGCATTATGCTTTAACATTAAAAGTTCATTAATAGTTCTTAAACACATTCCAAAAATATTAAACAGATATATATAGATAGAGGGAGGGATGGAGGGAGAGATAAAGAGATGGATGGATGGATGGATGGATGGATGGATGGATAGACAGACAGACAGACAGACAGACAGACAGACAGACAGACAGACATAGATAGATAGATAGATAGATAGATAGATAGATAGATAGATAGATAGATAGATAGA
>CAIGQZ010000461.1:4108961-4134943 GCA_903798205.1 Danio tinwini
GATAGATAGATAGATAGATAGATAGATAGATAGATAGATAGATAGATGGATGGATAGATACAGAATTAGTCCATCATAATACAGTAATGTACCATTGACTACATAATTCTTGATTTCCAGAGTTATGTTGAGTTAATAACATAATTTTCATTTTTGGGTGAACCAACCCTTTAACCTACTGCTCTGATTTGGATGTTTCTTCATAGCCATGGGGTTTTTCAAAAGTTGAGATTAAACTTTAAAA
Source organism: Danio tinwini (assembly GCA_903798205.1). Taxonomy (NCBI): domain Eukaryota; kingdom Metazoa; phylum Chordata; class Actinopteri; order Cypriniformes; family Danionidae; genus Danio; species Danio tinwini. The sequence continues at coordinate 4,109,206 of CAIGQZ010000461.1, forward strand.
ACATACAAAGATACAAGGTCAGTTAAACGCTGTGCCGCTGTAAGGATAACTTGCTTTGTCCCAGACATGACATAAACACTGTTGCAGCTGCCATTACATAATACCCATTCACAGGGTCATGACATGAACTGCCCCGTCAATGCCTTGAAGTCTGTTTTCTGTTCATATTGTAACATGAACTTCTCTGTTCAATCTAAAAAAATAAAAAATCTGAAAAATAGATTTATTATTATGCTTCACAACTTTAGCCCCTGTAAAGATTTGTGCTGATAAAGGCAGTGTGAGCTGTCACATTGAACCAACTAAAATGCTTTAAATAATAATTGCTCTACTAAAACTAAAACACTTTAAAGAAAGCACAGTATAGGCTTCAAATGATCAAATACACCACAGTTCTAATAACAAAGCATATAAAAATGACTATTCCCAAACTTTAAAGGACCAAAAATGTCTCAAGACTTCAACCAATGGCATGATTTTTCTGATTAAGTCAGCATATTTCTCTATGGATATCAGTGTGAAGTGTCATGTCGAGGGGTACTGTAGTTTGTTCTCCTCTCGCTCAGCCCTTTGAGAGCAGAAAAGTCTTTGTTACGTAAACCCGGATGATTCAGGCCTGAGTGAGAAAGCAGGCAGCTGAGAAGGAGATTTGATCTGATACCCTGTGAGCTTTGAAGCAGCCTGTCTGATGAAAACAGCTCCATCTCTGGTTTGCACGGACAGGCGGTCAGTTGAGCTGTCATTTGTGGTGAGAGCTGTTTTTTTGCATTGGACGTCTTGAGGACGATATTTACCAAGCACATTATTGCTTTAGACGCCTTAACAGATGTTAAAGCTATTCTCCAAAGTCTCTGATCATTTATTCTTACACTCATGCCATCCCACATGCCTTTATTTCTTCTGTGGAGCACAAACTGAGATTTTAGGTCCATACAATGGATGGGTCACTCAAAGCTGAGGCTTCAGATAACAAACAGCAAACACAGCAATAACCCAAACAACGCCATTTTTTGATGAGCCAATGTTTCCCATATTTAAATGAGTTGACTAAGAAAGATACCATTTTAAACATTTAAAAAAATGTAAAAGATCAATTAAAGGGGTGTAATGTCATGTTTCAGTATGTATCACAATACTGAACTCATGGTACAATACTAGAGCTGCACGATATTGGAAATATAAAGTTGCAATATTTAGATTTTTTGCAATATATTTTGTGATATGAATAAAATTTCAGCAGATGACTTGAATAGCTTTACTTGGGAAGATTTAATTCATTTAGATGGACTAAAACGATCTTTTTCTATGCAGTACATCTGCATAAATTATGATAAATTACAAACAGAGATAAATAAACTGCTTTATGGTTTGCTAGGGAGTCTAACAGTATTTCAGTACATAAATTGAACAATGAAATGTTAAATAACATGGTCATCACTGTATAAATGATAAAAAATAATAATATTTAATAATATCTTTAATAAATAATCTAATCCTGCAATGTGACTATTGCAGATACACACATTGCGATATCGATGCTCAAACGATATATTGTTCAGCCCTATACAATACGGTCACAGAATAAAGATTTTTATAAAGAATTTTATTTAATTCTATTTGCGCAAAGCAGCAGAGCTTTTATTATGCCACAGTTCACCACTTCCTGTTCTTACAGTCGTGACCAATTGGGGAAGTAGCAGCGCTGTTTTAGCATACTAAAGACATTTTTTTGCTTCTATTATAATGCCAACCTGTGCAGTCAAATAAAATACGCGACATTAAAATATCTTTGGTGTTTCTGTTTTATATGAATAAATCAAGGGTGTGTATCGTTAGCATGGTGACACAGGACATACTTCAAGTCACTAGTTAAAATTGTTATTTCTCAGGATTTGAATATTATTATTATTATTATTATTATTATTATTATTATTATTATTATACAGCAGAGTTAAGCAGTTGAGTTTTACCATTTTTAAATCCATTTAGTCGATCTCCAGGTCCAGAGGGGACACTTTTATCTTAGCTTAGCATAAATCATTGAATCGGATTAGACCATTGTAATAAAGTTAAGGCCACCTGGCCGCCGGGAAGGAGGCGGAGAACCGACGAACTTCCCGACGAACTGCCGTCTAAATCAAAACAAACGGACGGCAGCTCCTCACGGAGACTGCGGTCAAACTGAAAGCAAAAGTAACATGTCCGGGCCCGGTCCTCTCTCCCTGTCCTCTGCCATCGTTCCTCCTCTTATAGTCCAGAGCTCCTTCCGTGGGATCTCGGCCACGCCCCCTCACCACAACCATTAGCATCTCGTTTTCAAATGTACTCACACACACACACACACACACACACACATATACATTTGCACAAACCATCGTTATACAGTAACGTGCCTAATTACTCTAACCTGCCTAGTTAACCTAATAAACCTAGTTAAGCCTTTAAATGTCACTTTAAGCTGTATAAAAGTGTCTTGAAAAATATCTAGTAAAATATTATTTACTGTCTTCATGGCAAAAATAAAATAAATCAGTGATTAGAGATGAGTTATTAAAACTATTATGTTTAGAAATGTGTTAAAAAAATCTTCTCTCCGTTAAACAGAAATTGGGGAAAATAAACAGGGGGGCTAATAATTCTGACTTCAACTGTATATATATTCAATGAAAATAAATGTGTTTTATGCCAATTAAATTGCAAAAGGATGATAAAGTACACTTTACAATAAAGTCTCACTATTAAATATTAGTTAATGCATTAAAATCAACAGTGAGAAAAAGCCATTCATTCATTCATTCATTTTCTTTTCGGCTTAGTCCCTTTATTAATCAGGGGTTGCCACAGCGGAATGAACCGCAAACTTATCCAGCATATGTTTTACGCAGCGCAACCCAGCACTCGGAAACACCCATACACTTTTGCATTCACACATACACTGCAGCCAAATTATCTTATTCAATTCACCTAGCACATGTCTTTGGACTGTGGGGGAAACCGGAGCACCTGGGGGAAACCCACGCGAACACAGGGAAAACATTCAAACTCCACACAGATATGCCAACTGACCCAGCCAGGGCTCAAAACAGCAACCTTCTTGCTGTGAGGCGACAGTGCTACCCACTGCACCAATGTGTCGCCCTGAGAAAAAGCCAAATTATGTTAAAAGTTCATTTTAAAAATACTACTGAGTTTTATTAATTATTAATTCCATTTAATAAAATGATTATGACTTTTTTAATGAGTTATTAGGGTATAACTAAGAAATCAACATCACCTAATGTTATCAAATGGAGCCTTACTGTAAAGATTAATTAGTAAAATGTTAATGAACTCTATAATAGTTACAGGAAGTTCAGTTTCGTAGGACAGATTACCTTGAAAATGTTTATGTGTGAAAATAAATCACATATATTAAGTCTTCAAGCACTAATAGAACAATATGAATATTCATAATGTTCCATCACGGCACATAAAAATGCACATGCATCACAGTTCTAATAGCAAATCAAATAAACAAATGAATATTCCCAAACTTTAAAGGGTTTAGTTTGTCCAAAATTGTAAATTCTGTCTCCGTGTATTAACTCTAATGTTATTCTCATGCATCATGCCGGCATTTGAACATCTATGTTTACTACAGTATATGTGTGTTGTAAATCTGTCATCATATAAAGCCATTGCATCTCTTTAAAGGACTTGGATTTTGGACTAAACCACTTGATTTATTATTTTTACGACTCCGCGCTTTGTAACTTTGCAGATCTTTTGCATGCTCCAAAAGCAACATTGTGCACTAAAGCAAGCAAAAAAGTGCTAAAAAAACGCATAATAAGACCCCTTAATTCTGTTGGAAGCATATAAAAATGAGCTCAAAGCTCAGTCTGGTAACTTCCTAATAACATTTCTGTTTGATTCCCATTGGCCCAGTGTGCTAGAATGGTACATGTACTGTAACTGTTGTTTTGTCAGTGATTGACTAGCTTCACACTGTTGTACATGCAATTATTTTCCTGTTTAGAAGTGCAACGTCATCATCTGCCATCATTGGGAACTGCCTGTTCTTTGCCAGCACAATCATTAAACCAGCACACGTTTTAATACTCTTTAAGTACTTACAGCCATTTCCCACAATGCACTCTGCACTATGCAAGGCTATAAGAACTGGGGAAGATCTAACATTAGCCCATTAATAAGTATTTGTGGTGTTGAAATGATGAACTTAAAATTGACCTGGTTTACTTTCCTTGTGCACGATTACTCATTGCGCTGCCCATGATTCACTAGCATGCAGTTTTCCAAACAATAATCATAATCTTTTTCTTTTTTTGGGACAATGTCATAAATCCCTCTTGTTTTTCAGCCTGGCTTCGTTTTTTGGTATGCATTGTCCACAGTGACAGTAAATCAAGTTTATTTTCAATATAATCTTTCATTTGGAAATATGAGTAAACAACATTCATTCATTCATTTTCCTTCGGCTTAGTTCCTTTATTCATCAGTGGTCGTCACAGCAGAATGAACTGCCAACTTATCCAGCATATGTTTTACACAGCGGATGCCCTTTCAGCTGCAACCCAGTACCGGGAAACATCCATACATATTCATCCACACACACTCTCATACACTACGGGCAATTTAGTTTATTCATTTCACCTACAGCACATGTCTTTGGATTGTGGGGGAAACCGAAGCACCCGGAGGAAACCCAGCTGACCAGGCCGGGACTCGAACCAGCGACCTTCTTGCTGTGAGATGACAGTGCTAACCACTGAGCCACTGTGTCACCCCCGAGTAACAACATTTCATATAGTATTTAATAATAAACAACAGTCTTTCCTGTAGGCTTGGGCAATGTCAACCAATTTGGCATCATACAATATCTAATATGAAACATCGCTATGGACGATGGCATCGTCGTTGTAGGTGAATAATTAATAAATTCATAACTAATTTATTATTTGTAGCCTACGGTTTCAACTACCTGACCCGCATGGTCTTTGTTTACCCATAACCAAATCCTTAATAAATATAGATTAGTTGCACACAAATTACCACCTGTTAATCACTTTTTCCGCGGGACTTGGTTGGTAAAAAAGGTGCACAACCAACAGAAACCAGCCAACATCTGAGGTTTTCGCTAAAATTACTAAGTACAAGCGTGAAAGCGAAATATTGAAGCAGTGTACTGACGCTGTGACACGTTACCTGATAGATTCAAAAAACAGAAGAGTCATTAGATAGAGACAAGATTATTGAAATATCACATTTAACAACTATAGTGAGACGCGGTACATCCTTGATAAACTGTCCTACGTGCACTACTCTCTGGGGTTTTGTGCTCAAAGCACCTGCTTACTGCTAGAGCTCAGAAGTGCACATACGGTGCAGCGCATGACAAAGTATATGTGTGTGTGTGTGTGGTCACGTGATGTGCGTTTACAGCGGTACAGTGTGGACAGAGATCTTTATCAGAAAGGCTAGATGAAATGCCAGTGTGAACGTGGATCGTTTTCATTCTAAAATACCATTTTAAAACTGTAAACAGGGCCTAAGTGTGTATTTTTCGAGTGGGTTGCTGCTGTGATGAGGGCAGAGGATCGTCAGGCTCAGCAGGGTGATCTATCGGCCATCAGCAATGGACGGTGGCATCGCTCTCGACCCAATCCAACTTTCCTCATAAAATGCCGGTTCACCCTGAAGTGGTTCCAAAACTTTATGAGATTTTTTTTTACTGAACATAAATGCAGATAAATTGAAAGAATGTTGGAAACCAGTAGCCATAGACTTATATTGCAGGTAAAAAATACTGTGATAAACAATGTTTCCAACATTTTTCAAAACATCTTCTTTTGATTTCAACAGAAGAAAGAAACTCATTAAGGAGTTGAGTAAATGATTATTAGAGGGTGAGATTTTGGGTGAACTATCTCTTTAACTATGTGTTTAAACTAGTGTTGTCACAATACTGGAATTTCCAACTTTGATATGATACCTTGAAAAATATTTTTTTTCGATACCATTTTTGATACTGTGGGGAACAAATTCTGCAACATTAAAAGTATGCAAATGAAGTAAAAAGGAAAAAAAAAGTATGTCCACCAAAAGGCAATAAATTACAATAATAATAATTATAATACATTAGTGAAATCTCTTTTTATTTTCTTATTTAAAATTATTATTATTATTATTATTATTATTATTATTATTATTATTATCCCTGCTGGTGAGAAGAGAGAGTGTATCCAGTATCGATACTAACCAAATCATTTTCAATATTTCAGTAATGATATTTATTGATATATTTATATTTTTATTATTATTATTTATATTTATATTTATATAACACTAGTTTAAACAGAATTTGACTGACTTGCATACAAAGTCATCTTGTATATGAAGATAATTGTGACTGATTGCATGCGTGCAGAGGAGAGAAGGTCTGAAACCCTCCTCCTCTAATGGATCATCCCCATGTTAGTGCTTGCCTGTTGTGAGAAGGATTTCCCATGATTAAAGGAGTAGATTATCTCTCAAACTGGCGCCCTATATTTGTACAGTGTATGTGATGTAGGCTTAGGCAAACCAGCAGCTAGTGGGTCAGTCTGGGCTCACTGACTGACTGATTCTGGCTCTTACTTTTCCATTCAATTATATTGATCTTTTCATTCACCTTTCACTAAATTTGGATTTATATCATACAGGGCCAGATTTACTAACAGTTTGTACCAAAACAAATTGTCTGGATTTATTAAAGATACAGTGAACATAGGAATGAGAAGGAATGCACACAGTAGTTTTTCCCATAGTCATTCCGAATGGAACATTTTCCTATAGTGTTGTTAGGAGTGTTGTTTTTGTGCCCTGTTTAGTAAATCTGGCCCATAGAGTTAAAAGAGTTATTGAAATTCAGTTTAACATTTTTCACATACAGTTGAAGTCAGAATTATTAGCCCCCCTTTGAGTTATTTTTTCTTTTTTAAATATTTCCCAAATTATGTTTAAGAGAGCAAGGACATTTTCACAGTATGTCTAATAATATTTTTTTCTTTCTGAAAAAGTCTTATTTGTTTTATTTTGGCTAGAATACAGTTTTTAATTAGACGACGACTAATAATTCTGACTTCAACTGTTTTTTTCTTTATAATATAACCTCATTGTTTTGCACAAACAATGACCAATAATTGTAAAATTGAACATTTTCCATCCCCATTCTGTCTCAGAAACAGTCCATTTCAAGGTACTTTGAATTGTTGAATTGTTTCAGAAACAAAAGGAATTGGACACTACTGTGATTAAATAACTTGACTACATCATACTCACACTCTCTTTTACAGCGTGTTGTGCATTTAGTAATTCGAGATGCCAGGTGCTGTGATAGAGATGGGTCTGTAGCAACAATTAAACAATATATGCTTGGTGTCTTAAAGTGATAGTTCAGCCAAAAAAAATCTGTTATCATTTTACTCACCGTTCAAATGTTTAAACTGGATTTTACTTCAATTTCTGTTGAATACAAAAGAAGGTTTTTCGAAGAAAGCTAAAAACCTGCAACCATTGACTTTCATAGTATTTCTTTTTCCTGAATGTCAATGGTTACAGGTTTTCAGCTTTCTTTCTTATATATTTTTTTATTTTCTACAGAAGAAAAACTCATAAAGGTTTAAAACTACACAAGTGTGGGTAAACAATGAGTAAATTCTCATTTTTGGGTGAACTATCCCTTTCATAACAATAAACAGTTTTTTTTTATTCTGTCACTGTCAACAGCTGCAGTGCCCATGGGCTACACTAGAGACTTTTTTTACATTTACCATTCGTATACTGTAATGTACACAGTATTATCTTTTATAATCTGCTATTTGAGTGAGATTGAAAGGTCAAATGAAAAAATGTACAACATAAAAGAAGCAGAGATTATCAAAATTAGATTATCTTGAAGCTTTCGGCCTCTTTTCAAAAGTTTAGAAAATGAAACATGTATCTCGCATGCTTTCTTATATGTGTGAGAATTCCTTGCAACAGAATGCAAAACAACAACAACAACAGCAGATCAGTAGATCACTTTATATAAAACACACAGTATTAATAAAACCAAACAATACCTGTATGTGTATTACTGCATCAGTTGAGGTTCAGAAGTGTGTACCAGTGAATACTTAGTGTAATGTGAAGCGGGACACTGACAAGGAACTGCAAATTCAAATGCAGGGTTTATTATGCAGAGAATGGTCAGGCAAGCAACAGTCAACACAGAAGCAAACAGATATATACGGGCAACCCAGAGTCAATTCACAGGCGAATGGTCAGTACAGGTTGAAAGCAGGAAATGTAAACAAACAAACAAGGCAAGGGTCAGAAAGAAGGCAAGGCAAACGCGTCGTAATGTTCACAAAAGCAGTATAACAAGACTCAGCAATGTGGTGTGCGTGTACTGTATGCTGTATATATAGTCCATGTAATCAGTTCATGAGCTGCTCCCAGCCGTGAGTGTCTGTGTGTAATCTACTGAATAAGGAACAGGTGCATGTGAGCGGTGCATGACTAGAACTTGTAGTCCATATACTAGTGGATTTATACTTCTTAGTGAACTGAGTATATACCAGTGTTCTGCAAGCATAGATTGCTGGTGATTGTGACACTTTGCAAGTGCACTGTCATAAAAAATATTTTCGGTTGAATCAAATAAACTTTTCTAGTCATCTCAAGTAGACAAAAAATATGAAGTTAAACTTTTTATAACTTTGTGTCATATAATTTTTTTTTACAATGTAGCCATAGTTTTTAAATTTATGAATCCAGCAAGTTGCTGTTGTTAAATTGTATTTGTTTAATAATACCTAGTAAAGAACAGTCACACATAGTACAGGTTGATGACATTTTAAAATAATTCTTTTTTTATTCACACTCAAAAAAATATTTTGCTGCTTGTTCAAACTACTTCTTTAAAATAAGCTGAAACAACACAATTCTTGATATTTTTGTGGGGACAGCTTAATTGTTTTATTTTCAAAATTGAATTGATTTGTGTAGGGACAACCCTAATGAATTGTGTGGAACAGACAGTGTTTTTGGTTTACAGTGTATACAGTAAGTGTCAAAAGCAGGACTTTTATTTTGACATAAATTAAAAATATTGCAGGAAAGGACTGCAACAAACCAAAAGTAATATATGAATAAATATTACTTTTATTGCAGCAATGTTATGCATGTCTTACCTTATCTTATCTAAATTTATATCTATTTAATATAGAATAAATATGGAATATAGATTGTCACAGTAAACGAAGGCCAAAGTACAATGCCAGCTGCATGAATGTAGTAAACCATGAAATGAACTTACACTAATACACTACACACTTGTATAAAGGATGCACTAATTTAAAGTTAAAAGTCCTACTAAATTAAATAAAAACCATAAAAAATATGCTAATACCTAGTTAAGTGAATCTCCAACAATTATTTCCAATTTTAAATAAATAAAACACTTCCCTTTCACATAATTGCAGAGATATGATTGTCTATGATTGATAGCATTTTAGAGCCATTAAAAGTATGAATGGCAATTTCAATTTGTCGTTGAACACAGTGATATATCATCATTACCTGTTAGATTATAAGAGCAATTGCAAATGCAAGATTAGCAATCATCTCACACCGGGTCATTTCATTCACTTACTAAATCAGACCAATGTTTACAGGTTTTTTAACAGAAGACCAGCTTTTGTAAATAACCATATCACTGCCTGTCTTTGTATGCGTCCATAAAATTTTAATATCATATCAGTCATTTTACATAGAAAACAAGTCGAGATTTACATTTTTCATTCTTACTCTAATGAATTTGTATTTGCATATACGAGAGAGCAGAGTTTTGAAATCTGAGAGTAGTTTTTCCATCAGTATTTCATAGCTCTAATAAGGCCCAATCCCAATTGTATTTTTGTGCCCCTAGCCTTCCCCTTGGCCCTTAAAAACGAGTGTGAAGGGGAAGGGCTTCAAATTTTACCCCTAAAAATTGGGACAGCACTACAGCACCTGCACACGTCATCATATGTCATTGCAATTTCTTGCTTTATATGAGATCAGACGAATGCGACTGCTGTAGTTATTCCAGTTGCTTTATTTTTTGGTATTTATCTTCAGGAAATCACTGAAGGCATATATTATGTTATCATAATGATCTAATGTGGCAATAAGATTGTAACTATACTGAGCATTTATACAGTGGCCATATTCCTCTATGTAAACACACGAAAACAACATTACCATTATAGCAGACACTGTAAAAGCTCATTCCCAGCCACTAGACTTTTCTGACAGGGTATTCGAGTGCCATTGAGTGTCAAAATGTTGTGGGACTGCTGTACAGGTGTTATTATTATGAATTACAGATCGTGAAGTTTATCAGTTTTTATTTTAGCGTTTTCTTTAAAAGCATGACGGTAAAACACGAACGCGGGTATGAATATATTAAAACACGTGTTTGTTTGTTGTAAAAATTTTGTAATAATGACAAAAAAATACTAATTTGTGGCTCCCCTTACTTCCGGGTGCAGTGATCCTGCCATTGTAGGTGGTGTATTCTGGGAAATTTTCTTACCCCTTGGTTTCGAGTCCTGAAAAATCTTAGTTTGAAGGGCTATCTACCCCTTCCCCTTAGCCCTACGCCTTCAAGCTAAAGAGAATTGGGACACCCCTACCCCTTCACGGGAACGTGCAAAACGAGGTGTAGGGGTAAGGGGAAGGGCTAAGGGGTAGAATTGGGATTGGAGCTAAGTATGCCTTTTACATTAAAGGCATCAGTTTAAATTTTTTACTTTGTACTGATCTTGACTGATAAATAGATTTTATATTGTGTTTTTTAAATCATTTTAAAGTTAGATTTTATGTGATTAAACGTGTTTGTATGTGTGATTTTTTTGTGCTGATTTTGTGGTTTATTGCATAATTCACGAGTTCACACTTACAGATATTTGACTGAATAAAATATGCGTATTTGGCTTGCTGTTCGGGGAGAGGGCTCTGAGCTCGGGAAGACACCCTAACTCGTGTTATTCCCCTTATCAGGATAGAGAGATAGGGTCAGAGCGCAGTGTCTAGCCCTGCTCCAGAATACTCCCCCTTAGGACTTAAGTATCGGGTTTAATAGTGTGGAGTTGGGGTGGTAGAGGGATGCTGAAGTCAAGAGAAAACGGAGGTATGACATGTTTGACTATTTATAGGGGTTTGGTCGTGTGCTGATTGGATAATAGAATGATTGTGTGTGATGAATTAACCTCGTCAAAGACTGACCGTGCTCCTCCCGAAATTTGTTTATATAAAACATCACTATGTACTGTAATTGGTTTATGAGCAGTGGAATAAATGTTTTTATGGTTAAGTTTATTCTAGCCAAAGCGCCAATAAACACAAGATTTTAATCATTTCAGTGCCAAATATACTTCTTACACTGTTAAAAATCCTGTAGATTAGCAGTTTTCTGTATTTAGTGATTCATGTTTTTATTTAATTTTTCCCCCATTTATTTATGCTTTTGAATTGCATTATGGGACCTTGATCTTTCTTCCAACATCTTTTAACCTTGAAAGTTAAAAAAAGTGACTTTTATGACAATTTTTATTAGTTTAAAGAGATATATTGTCTGGGTCAGTGTTGTATATTACAGTACAAAAACCTTGCAATAAACTGCCAATACATTTTCGGTTATTTTACAGACTTATTTCTCTATATATTATTTCTTATACATTATAATGTCAATAAAAGTCACTTTGTTAAATTGTAGAGTTGAATTTTCAACATCAAACATGGACAGAGCAGAGATCAACATCCCACAATGCAAATTAAAACCGTAAATAAATAGAAAACACTTGTGAATCACAAAATAAGGAAACAGGTACTTTACAGATACTTATTAGTGCATTGCAAGATGTTTTCTTGTTATTTATTTCTGCAAAGGCAAAAGACAAACCAAAACTTGTTGTGAACCACCCATAGAGCAATTTCACACAATGAATAATTCTTACTAATAAATTTGAGCTGCAAAAAATAGCGTTTGTGTGCTATTTCTGGCCATTAGAAGTTAGATCTTTATTTTTTTCACAGTATAGGTTCATTGAGGGCCTAGTCTCTGCGTGCTCCATTTCCACATGATGAACAATGCTAACACTGTCCTGTGTTCTGATTAGCGCTGTGCTGGATCAGTGTTAGCAATGTGTGAGCATAGCCAGAGCTTGTGGCCACCAAACTTAAGCCAAACTCCAGCCGTGTGAAAAACTTTCTTTGTCCTGGTGTAACCTCACAGTACACATGGCTTTATATGCCATATGAACTATGAAGTTCATAAAAGCATTTGTAAAATAAACGATTAACTCTTTGAGGTGCACCCCTTGAAAATAGTTTTTTTGGCCCACACTTGCATTAAATAATATACTAACACAACTTTGATTTATAGTAAACAGCAATTAAAATAATAATGATAGCCTATGGATAAAAGGTCAACCAGGTGGTTACGATGCCTGGTAAATCTGACAACAAAGGTGTTTTATTATATCTTGCTTATATGCTTACATGCAGTCTGAAAGTCATGTAAAATTGTATATATAGATAATATTTTCCATCAGTAATTCATAAGTATGCCTAAGTATGTCTTTTATATTTAAGGCATCAGTTTTAATGTCAAATTCAAAAAAAAAAACTTCTTATAGTGGTACTCTTAATCTTGACTGATGAATAGATTTTATATTGTGTGTTTTTTAATAACTTAAGTTTTTATTTTAATTGGTCATTCATTTTCTTTTTTGCTTAGTCCCTTTATTAATCTGGGGTAGCTACAGCGGAATGAATCGCCAACTTATTCAGCATATGTTTTACGCAGCGGATGCCCTTCCAGCTGCAACCCATCACTGGGAAACATCCATACACACTCGTTCACACTCATACACTACGGACAATTTAGCTTACCCAATTCACCTATAGCACATGTCTTTGGACTTGTGGGGGAAACCAGAACACCCGGAGCAAACACACGCCAACACGTGGAGAACATGCAAACTCCACACAGAAATCCCAACTAACCCAGCCGAGGCTCGAACTAGCAACCTTCTTGCTTTGAAGCGATTGTGCCATTCACTGCACAACTGTATTACATATTACATCGTATATATACAGTTTAATTCAGAAGTATTAGCCCCCCCCGTTGATTTATTATTTTTTTTTATATATTTCCCAAATGATGTTTAACAGAGCAAGGAAATTTTCACAGTATGTCTGATAATATTTTTTCTTCTGGAGAAAGTCTTATTTGTTTTATTTCAGCTAGAATAAAAGCAGTTTTAAATAAAAAAAAACAAGGACAAAATTATTAGCCCCTAGTAAGCTAAATATTTTTTCGATTGTCTACAGAACAAACCAGCATTATACAATAACTTGCCTAATTACCCTAACCTGCCTAATTAACCTAATGAACCTAGTTAAGCCTTTAAATGTCACTTTAAGCTGTATAGAAGAGTCTTGAAAAATATCTAGTAAAATATTCTGTACTGTCATCATGGCAAAGATAAAAGAAATCAGTTATTAGAAATGAGTTATTAAAACTATTATGTTTAGAAATGTCAGTCAAAGTCAGCTTTATTGTCAATTCAACCACATGTACAGGACATACAGAGAATCGAAATTCCGTTACTCTCAGACCCTAGGTGCATAACTTATAACATTAATACAAAATATGAAAATAGAGTTGTAAAAAGAATATACAATAAATACAATTAATACAATTATACAATTAGAATATAAAATGTAGTTGAAACAATCTCTCCGTTAAACTGAAATTGGCGAAAAAGATGGGGGGCTAATAATTCTGACTTCCAACTGTATGTATATATACAGTTGAAGTCAAAATTATTAGCCCCCCATGAATTATAAGCCCCCTTGTTAATTTTTCCCTTATTTCTGTTTAACAGAGAGAAGATTTTTTTCAACACATTTCTAAACATAATAGTTTTGCGTAAAACATATGTTGGATAAGTTGGCGGTTCATTCTACTGTGGTCGAAAAGAAAAGAAAATAGTCGAAAAGAAAATAATTGAATGAATGAACTTCACAATTTTTCCCCCTAATGCTGTTTATGTTTAAATAAAAAGCCTGCAAATGGCTTTTTTTAGGTAACACTTTACAATAAGATTGTATTAATTAATGTTAGTTAATGCATTTACTAACCTAAACAAACAATGAACAATACATTTATTTTAGTATTTATTACATTTATTACAGTATTTATTCCTGTAAACACTATAGTTAATGAAAATACAGCTGTTCGTTGTTAGTTCATGTTAACTCACAGTGAATTAACTAATGTTAACAAGCACGAGTTTGGATGTTAATGATGCATTAGTAAATGTTAAACTGTGATTAATAAATGCTGTACGAGTATTGCTCATTATTAGTTCACAATAGTAAATAGATTAACTCATGAAACCTCATTGTAAAGTCTGACCTTTTTTGCATATTAAGCCAGGATCTGAGATAAACTCAATGAAAGTTGGTATTTGCTAGTATAGCAATACAAATGTTGGTTTTGTGCCTGTAGATGGCAGAAGAGCGCAGTTATAGCACACGTTTTCTGACTGTCTTATGCTGTATGTATTGACCTTAGCTTTTAGAATGCTGGTAATCCTCAGCTTTTTGACTCTTAATATACTTTTATGTTCTCTTCCTCTCTCTCTATACCCTTTTGTCTCTCTCATTTTCTCTCCCATGAAACACCTGCTGTTTAATTAGTCAGGTTGTAAGCAAATTTTTGTATTTTTTTTTTCTCCAACACCAATTATTTCCATATGTGCATGCACTGTTGTATAGATTTGTTCCTAGCCATGCTGTGTACTTTGTCCTCTCTATGTGTGTGTGTAAATGAGTTTTCAGGCTCATGTAATATTGTCCAGTGCTGAGTATTGCAATATCGTCTCTATGGCAACAGCCACACACATTACATCATAGTTTGACAGTGAGTCACCTGGACCATGACGTCAGCAACCCCGCGACCCGGTCCAGCTCAGAAATGAAATCCAGACGCAAAGCAAAACAATATGCATAAAACGTGCCCTCGAGGAGCAAAATATGAAGCAAATAAACTTTTAGACTCCAAGTAACAAATGTTAGAAATAGACTTTCTTACGAGAAGACTGGATTTACATGAAAGCAGAACAGCTCACATTGTAATTAATGAAGTTTAAAGACATCACATAAAAATGTGTTAAAAACAAAAAAGTGTGCTAACATGCCGTTGTTTAGTTTCTTTTAAACCTCATATAGCTTGTTTATGCCAGTTTTTACAATACAGTTTGTGCATCTGGTACATGTTGTTTTGTTTTTCCACATTGTTGGAATGGTTGCT
The DNA here is from genome assembly GCA_903798205.1 of Danio tinwini. Lineage (NCBI taxonomy): Eukaryota > Metazoa > Chordata > Actinopteri > Cypriniformes > Danionidae > Danio > Danio tinwini. Next base: position 4,124,594 of record CAIGQZ010000461.1, read on the forward strand.
AGGGTGTTCTGAGTGGTTGCTATGGCCCATGTCAGACAAGACCATCTATGTTTCTATGACCCAGGCTCATTCTGAAAATGTACCCTCATGTACACTTCTGGAGAGCGCCAAATACATCCCAGGAGCTACGTTGCATAAATCCACCAGAGGCCACTGTCGACTGGCTGACTGACTGACCAATCAACTGACCCACACTTCTCCTTCTCTAAACCCAACCAATAGTGTTTTTAGAAGCACCAGTTGACCTGCCCACACACTTCCCTAAACCCAATCAACAGTGTTTTGAAAAGTAATCCTAAAAAAGAAAAGCCCTTATGGCAGCCTGATTTTTTTTGCTCAAATCAAGCTACAAGTAATATATGAAATCATATACTAATATTTTAATTTACATTCACAGAATTTCATATACTCATCTGAACATAACTTGTGTCAGCCTTCGCACCGCACATTATGTACAGTTAAAGTCAAAATTATTAGCTCCCCTTTGATTTTTTTTCTTTTTTAAAATATTTCCCAAATGATGTTTAACAGAGCAAGGACATTTTCACAGTATGTCTGATAACATTTTTGTTCTGGAGAAAGTCCTATTTGTTTATTTTTTTGGCTAAATTAAAAGTAGTTTTTAAATTTTTAGAGACTATTTTAAGGTCAAAATTATTAGCCCCTTTAAGTTATTTTTTTTTCAATAGTCTACAGAACAAACTATCGCTATACAATAACTTGCCTAATTACCCTAACCTACCTAGTTAACCTAATTAACCTAGTTAAGCCTTTAAATGTCACTTTAAGCTGTATAGAAGTGTCTTGAAAAATATCTAGTCAAATATTATTTACTGTCATCATGACAAAGATAAAATAAATCAGTTATTAGAAATGAGTTATTAAAACTATTATGTTTAGAAATGTGTTGAATAAATATTCTCTTCATTAAACAGAAATTGGTAGAAAAAATAAACAGGGGAGCTAATAATTCAGGGGGGGCTAAAAATTCTGACTTAAACTGTATATGGCAAAGTGTCATTATATTGCAAATGCTAGTATTTTACACACACCAGTTGTTTTGCTATGGACGACCATTGCTATTCTTTCATATGAGTTATTGTCATAATGCCTTAAAAAGTGAGTTCACCCAAAAATGATAATTCTGTTATTAATTACTTACCCTGATGTCATTCCAATGCCCTGAGACCTTCATTCTTCATCAAAACACAAATTAAGATATTTTAGATGAAATGCAAGTGATTCAATTATTCTCCACAGACAACAGCAAAGACGTTTAAAGAACCAAAAACATTGTCAAAACATTCATGTGACTTCACTGGCTGAGCTGTAATCATACAAAGCTTCAAGAACACATTTATGCACCAAAACAACTGTAAAAATGACTTTTTCGACTATGTCTTCTCTTTCGCATTTGGTCAGTGTGCGCGTTTACTATGTACTACATATTACCATTAGATAAACAGTGATACACACAACTGCTTTTTTGCTCGTAGTAAATGTGAATCCTGACCAAATGTAGAAGAAAAGAGGAAGATGACAGAATTTTTTTGGATTTCATCTAAAATATCTTCAAATATAGTAAATGGTCTCGAGGGATTGGATGGACACAAGGTGAGTACAAGGTGAGTACAGGTTTATTGTTTCCTTTTTTAGGTGAACTAACCCTTTAATGTATGTTTTGTATAGCATCAATATTTTAGCTGCTACTCATTTGCATCATATAGACGTATGGGGATGGATTATATTGGGAAAGAAAAAAAATTCTGTCCATCTGAACAAATAACTGTAATATATATCTGAGAACCATGAGGGAGAGTAAATAATGGGATAATTTTTGTTTTTGGGTGGAGTATCCATTTAGGGCCAGAAATACACATTAGACAAGTCAGAACATGAGTGCTTGGCCAGTGCATATTCTTGTGTTTGATTATAAATTGTGTACCAGCATTCCAATGACTCCAGAAGTCAGTCTTGCATCACTTGGGATTATTTATTGAATGCAATTATGGCCAATGACCAAGTGCTCATGTCTGTGTTTGCATACTTGCATAAAGCATGTTCCTGGCCATAATTATATGCAATAATGAAGTTATATGTGATTTAGTAAGGAGCGCTACATACCTGTAATCTGATCTGATGACTTTCGTTAATGTTAGAAAGGGGCATTTTTTATTTTTTGAATGCGTTGGCTGAAAAATGCTGACAGGAATTATCTTTTTTTTTTTTTTTTTACAACAAAGTATTTTTACGCATATGCCCTAATTATGCCCTAAAGAAATAGCGTGTGTAGAACATTGGCTTAATTTTAATGATTACTTTTAATGAATCTCCTCTTGAGGAGTTTTTATGTGTGAGTGTTCGAAAGACGAAAAGTTATCAAAGCATGCATGCTTTTGATCTTCTCTTTGTCTGAAATACTGTCATGGATGTGTGTGTGTGTGTGAGTGAGAGAGCAGGATAGAGCGTTTGAAGCTGCGCAGTGATGTATCTGTACTGAAAATGTCCCTTTCTTTGTGTTCATTAGGCTCAACAGTCTCTTTGGTCAAAAGAGGCCCAAGGAAAGAATGTTAAACCTGCTTTGGCAAGAAGTCAGGGTTTCATCGCAAAAGAAGCTGATTGTACTTTTTGTAATTGGTGTTTCTGACCCAAAACCTTCTATTTTTTTATTACCTATTTTATTTTTTGTTATTTTGCATTCTGTTTGGATCAAACGTTCACTAAAACCTTAAAAATTGTGATGTTACAGTGTGATGATGTTGATTAAGTCTGCTGATGTTCACCTGAAACACATTTTTTCTTTAGCGTGAAAACATTTCTTACAGTTTTAGAAAAGCTCTAGCATTATGTATATCACTGTACCACTTGGATTTTTTCTGAATGGAATACATTTAAAAGGATAGTTCACGCAAAAATAAATCACTTGCTTCACTTGCTTAAAACCTATTTGAGTTTCTTTCTTCTGTTTAGGGCCGGATAACCTATGGGCATTATGGGCACAGGCCCAGGGGCCCGTGTGCACTTGGGGCCCCTGCGAGGGGGGTAAAATGCAGATTTTGGAGCGACTATTTAGGTTAAGAGCAAATAGCGCACCTTGTTGGAATACGCTAGTAGAGTGATTCACGCCCATCACCGTTTGATTGACAGAGACAACATAAGTAATGAGCGCAGCAGGTATCAGCGAGAGTGGTGTAGCTCGTATGGCATTGTTTTGATGTGATTGATTATGAACCCGGTTTGAATCCAGCGTCTGATGAACTTATTCTTCTTCTTTTTTTTCCCACTACATATCAGATTTTGCCTACTCTTCATCACGAGGAAGACAAGTAGGAAACATTAATAAGTGTGTGTATTGTAGAGGACTCCGATTCATAGAACTGGATTGGAGAGGTTTTATATCCAAATCATATGCATTATAAGTTTGTAGAAGTTATACATTAAAAATACCATTAAATATAAAATTTTAGTACTGCTTCACTGAACTTGAATAAGTATATTAAAATCCATTAATTTTCAGTAGTTGTATTAGTATTTTTTTCAAATTATGCTTAAATGCTTTAAATATAAGTCTTTGTAGACTAGAAATATGTGCTGTATATCATTTATTAAAAAAATGTGGACAATACATTATAGATTCATTTTATTTAAAAAAATATTATATAATTAACAATTTTAATTCAACTATAGGAGTGCGGCCAGGTAGGGGCCTACTAGACATTGTGCCCAGGGGCCTCTGAATCCTTAATCTAAGCCTGCTTCTGTTGAACACAGAAGATATTTTGAAAAATGCTGGTTTTGACTGTGATAAAATAAAAATGTACTAGAAAGAGATCCACAATATGATTCAGAAAATAATTGGAAAGACTTTTGCTTTGTCCGCAAAAGTATATCTTCTGAATTGTACATCGGAACTGTGTCTTGATCATGACAAAAAATGTGTATTGACTTTTAGTAAATACTTGGCCAAAAAATTGATAATATTACTATGGTCAACTGCACAGATACCTTCAGTCAATATGTGGCTGAGTCAGCCAATCAGACTTCTACCACTGAAAAAAAAATATTTTGATCTACATCAAAGATCTGAGGTGTTTTGGTGCATTTGGTCCTCCTTCTGGATTTTTCTTGAAAATACTCAATAATTATGTCTTTCTAAATTTGTTTTATAATCTCCTTTTATTTTTGTATTTGCTTTGAAGCACTTGTATGCATGTGTTAGAATGTAACAAAAACTGCAGTACATGATGTTACGAGATACCAGTATCACTGTTGTTCCTTTTTTTTCTTTTAAATATTAAAAAAATGATAATAATAAAAAAGAAGAAAAAAAGCTGGTTTCTGGCATCCATTGACTACTATTGTAATTTTTTTTCATTACTTTGGAGGTCAATGGGTGAAGGCAAAAAGCATAGAATCACCAAGAGGCGACACTCTACTGCGATTTGGGAAACAGCCACTAGATGGCGCGGTGGCCATTTTGGAATTAAAATTCCTATAGAACAACAGCATATTATAAGTCTGCAAAATGCACTATTATAAGTGCTGATTATTGTAATAGTAAGTGTTGTATTGCCGTCTTTCATGTTGTATCTCAGCTTTAATGTGCTTTTTAAATAAATGAATAAAAAACAAAGCAGCTGCTTGCCATCACGATAGCAATAAGATTCAATGTACAGCCGATCGCTTTCACTCCAAAATGGAGGAATTCAGGGCTGTTGCTGGGCGCTGCTGTTGCAATGGAACATCTATTGAGTGTCCACTCTTGGTCATTCTAAGTTCTTTGGTGAAGGTCAGCAACCAGCATTTTCAAAATATCTTCTTTTGTATTCAACAGCAGAAAAACTCACAAAGGTTTAAACCTTAAAAATGGAGAGTTGTCGATGGGGTTCATTTTAATTTTTGGGTGATCTATATCTTTAGTACAAAACTGTCAACATTTACTCATCTTTGTCATTCCAAACTCTTTTTCTCCAAAACACATCTGTAGATACAAAAATAAAAGTCTTAATTTAAATCTGTTCATCATATAAAGCAATCGTGTATCTTCAGAAGACTGAAACAGATTAGTCAATGGAAAGGAATTTATTGATCTCTTTGTGTTATATTATATTATATAAGATATATATATAAATATAGTCAACATTAGAAGTTTATCAAAACCATTCAAGAAAGATGTCATGAAAACTATTGAACAACACCTATTATTGTCTTTGGACAATTTTGAAAAACTTTTTGATCCATTCCAAATATTAACTAGATGCATTTATACATATTTATGTTTTAATTTTAATTAAACTTTCTTTGTTTAATCCTTCCAAATGGTGTCCAATGAAACAACATTCAATAAAACGGTTATGAATACAACTATGTAGGCTATGCATAGTACATTATGTGCAAAAAAAATCTAATTAACGTAATATTGTAAAAACAGATACATTCACCATTCACTAAATTCACTAAAACATAAACCATGGCAGCAAATTACTTTAAAAAATACAGATGGAGAATACACCTGTGAAATGTATGCACTTTTTAATATATTGGACAAACTCAATACAAATTGCTCAGTTCACATAGATTTATTTGCTAATCTTTTTATGAGCATTTTTAAAGATCTGAGTCTTGGGTAGACTTACTGTAAAAGGATAGAAATCTCAGATTCAATTTGAATCAGAAAGAGCTTTGTTTACCAATTTTGCACAAACACACAAGGACTTAGACAATCGATTAAAAAATGTTTAAGGGGGCTAATAACATTGACCTTAAAATGTAAAAATAATAATAAAATCTACTTTTATTTTAGCCAAAATAAAACCAATAAGCCTTCCTCCAGAAGAAAATATATTATAGGAAATACAGTGGACAAATTCCTTGCTCTGTTAAACATCATTTGGGAAATATTTGAAAAAGAAATTCACAAGAGGGTTATTAATTTTGACCTCATAATGGCTGACTTTTTTAACTGTACAAATAAGAAATACAAACATTTATATAAACATATTTACAATTAAGGGACTTTATTGATTACAGAAACCATGAAGAGTAATAGTCCTGTATGTTTATGACCATAAGAAAACAGCTAGCAACTGATCAAAATATGTGCAAAATATTTAGGTTGGATATGGCCTGAGGAAAAAAAAAACTGTTTTTGATGTTTTAGTGCATAAAGATCTGTAGCATCTGCCTAAGGTGAGAACTGTGTTAAAATTACCTTTATTTGTGTTCCAAAGACGAGTGAATTTCTGGAATGATGTAAGTCAGAGTTTTCATTTGGGGTGAAGTAACTCTATAAACATCCAAAAACACAACTTAAAAAATCAGCTCACAACAGGGAGGAGTGCATATGCTGACATCAGCGGGTGTTTCTGCGTAATGTTTGAATTCTTGAAGTTGTGTAGAAGTGCATGCCAAACCACTGCACAGAATGTAAGAAAACAAGACATCTGATTGGTGCAGGCAGTTGACCAGCACCAATCAGTGATCACACCAGTGCACCAACACCAAAGCGTGAGCTGTAGGCTTTTATAAATCTGCTCTAAATGTAATGCCAAACTGATGTCTGATGACCCGGAGCAGGGTTAAGTCAGTCTTAACACAGACGAGCACTTATAAACATTTAAAGCCATATTGCTGTCAAATATCATACCTTTGCTTACTGTACTCGACACACATGATGCACTCTGCTGTCATGTGAGAGATATAGATAGAGACAGATCTGGTCAAATGTGGTCACACACGTCACCCTCATTCTTCAGGTCCTCGCAGCATGTCATCTCTGATATGTCATTTACTGTAAAGTAGGTGACCGTGTCAGTGCCCAATGAAATATTAACATATAGAGACATAGAGGGGCTTTCCTGCACTTTCAGCTGTTGAAGACTATATTTACAGCTTTTGTGTGTGTTCAACAGTCTAATAATTGGTTGGAAGTTTTTTTAATTGATATTTGTATTTCTAAAAATAAAATATAAATAGTACATTTCAAAAAGAAAAAAAAAACAATAAACACACACTTGCACTCATCTAATTATAAAGCCTACATTTATACAGTTGTTCTATGTACTTGCAATACAGGGCGGAACAGTGGCTTATTGGTTAGCACTCTCACCTCACAGCAAGAAAGTCGCTGATTCGAGTCTCGGCTGGGCCAGTTGGCATTTCTGTTTGGAGTTTGCATATTCTCTTCATGTTGGCGTGGGTTTTCTCTGGGTGCTCCGGTTTCCCCCACAGTCCAAATACATGTGGTATAGGTTGAATTGAATAAACTAATTTGGCCTTAGTATATAAGGGTGCTTTCACACCTGTGAATCGATTCATTTGTTCCGAAACAGGGATTAAAATTGTTACATTGTTGCTCTTTGTCCTTGGTGCGGATCGCTTTCACACGGCAAAGTTTCTAAACGGACCAAAATAACTAAAACAAGTCACGTGTGAATAACCGCTCCTCACACTGGTCAGAATTTCACGGTTTATTTTGCAAAGTCCCGCTCAGCTGTCGAGGGGGTGGTTTGGTGGTGTTTGACAGGGTACGCGCGACATGTCTGAAGAAGAGCGAGGAGGGATGCGGTGGGAAGGGGGTGATGAGAATAGTGCGCATCGTATTTGAGGACCGGAAGGGAGACGCATGATTTCCAGGAGATTATCACTCGTTTGTGGGCATCTGGGAGTCTCTGTGAATTTGCGGGAGACTCCCGGAACTTCCGGGAGACTTGGGATGTCTGAAATGACCTCCCACCCTTCTCATAATCAGAATCAGAACCAGTTTTATTGCCAAGTGTGCTTCACACACACAAGGAATTTGTTTTGGCAACAAAAGCTTCCAGTGTACATAAAGTGACAAGTGACAACACAAAATTAAATACAAGAAAAGAAAAGGCAATAAACATTAAACAGAGATGCAGTTAGTCAAAAAGAGCTGGATGTTGAGTTGTATGTACAGATATGTTGTAAATATACAGGTTATAAGGTGCTGTGTACAAGTGGTTATGAGAAAGTATTGCACGTTTATTGCACAGTAGGGGAATATTTAACTGTTCATGAGGTAGATGGCCTGAGGAAAGAAACTTTTCCTGTGTCTGGCTGTTTTTATGCTTGGTGCTCTGTAGCGCCGACCAGACGGTAACAGTTCGAACAGGTAGTGTGCTGGGTGTGAGTCGTCCAGAGTGATTTTACGAGCCCTTTTACTCACTCTTGAAGAGTACAGTTCTTGAAGTGTAGGAAGGGTAGTGCCAGTGATTCGTTCAGCAGTCCGGACTATTTGCTGTAGTCTACGGAGGTCGGTTTTGGCAGCTGAGCTGCACCAGATGGTGATTGAAGTGCAGAGGATGAATTGGATGACAGCTGAGTAGAACTGTACGAGCAGCTCCTGTGGCAGGTTGAACTTCCTCAGCTGACGAAGGAAGTACAGTCTCTGCTGGGCTTTCTTTACAATGGAGTCTATGTGAATGTCCCACCTCAGATCCTGAGAGATGGTGGTGCCCAGGAACCTGAATGACTCTACTGCAGCCACAGTGCTGTTCATGATGGTGAGTGGAGGGAGTTCAGGGGGGTTTTGCCTAAAGTCCACTATCATCTCTACTGTTTTGAGTGTGTTCAGCTCCAGGTTGTTATATCTGCACCATAAAGCCAGCTGCTTCACCTCCTGTCTGTCTAATTCTCTCTTCATATAGCCGTATGCCTATTACGTATCCATAAAACACTGTGATATAGCCGAGCTCGGATCATATCGGTTTCTCACTACAATCGATCCGCTCCAGAGTTCGTTTCAATCAAGCCAAGACCACCTCATTCAGGCGGGCGGATCCGATCCCGATTGCCCTGTTCACATATGCCAAACGAACCGCGCTACCTGGGCAAACGCGCCAGGTTCAGGAACAAAAGTCTAGGTGTAAAAACACCCTAAGTGTGTGTGTGTGTGTGTGTGTGTGTGAATGGGTGTTTCCCAATACTGGCTTTGCAGCTGGAAGGGCATCTGCTGTGTAAAACATATACCGCAATAGTTAGTGGTTCATTCCACTGTGGTGACTTCTGAAATAGAGACTAATGTAAAGGAAAATGAATGAATGAGCTTGTGCTACATGTTGAATTTTAAACGTACAATAAATGTGTAGTAAATACACATTTATTCTTGTATGTTGTCACCAGAATTATTGTGTTGAATCTGTTTGATGTTTATATGTTGCTAGACGCTCCTTCAACAGATTCTGTTCAGTTTTTATTGGAGCAAGATAACCAAAGAGTTTGACTTAAATAAGTGACTTTTTAATATGTGAAACTTTTCATGTTCCATGCATTCGTCAAACTGCAGCATACTCTGCGGCCTCCGAAATTTTTCCTGATATGGAAAAAAAATAAATAGTAGTAGTAGTAGTAGTTCATATCTATTAGGCCAGCAGCTAGCTCTTTGCAACTCTCACATGGTCACCCACAGAAGCTAAGCAGGGCTGTGCCGGGTCAGTACCTGGATAGGAGACCACATGGTATCAATAAAGTCACTTAATTGTAAATATGTTTAAATAAATGTTTGTATTTCTTATTTGTACAGCTAGGTTGCTGCTGAAAGTGGTGTTAGTGAAACCAGCAGGGGATGCTGTGTGGGTCTTAACACAGTATATTGATGGGCACCCTTCAAAAAAAGAGTTTAATCATAGCCTTCTAACTATTGCCATATCATAATTGGCTTTATTACTTCATAATTGGTCTCCTCTCCACCAATCACCTGGTGTCATCCAGGTGAGTGCTGCACACTGATGGTGGATGAGGAGATTATCCTCAAAAATGTGTAAAGTGCTTTGAGTGTCAAGAAAAGCTCTACATAAATGTAAATTTACAGCTATGAAAAAATACAGAAAAATATACATTTTATAAAGCGTTTTACTTAAAAAGTGAGAAAAGTTTCAATAAATTCTCTTTTGTGTTTGATAAATGATCTTTCAGGAAAAAAATATTATCATTAATGTTATTGCTTCTACTTTTGTTATCATTACTATAATCACTGTTCTGACTTGTCTTCTGTTATCTCCTCATTATCATTATCATTAGTATGTCTACCATTGTCCTTATTCAGGTTGTAGTAGTAGTGGTATTGGTTGTAGTAGTAGTTGTGGTTGTAGTAGTAGTAGTGGTAGTGGTAGTAGTAGTAGTGGTTATAGTAGTAGTTGAGGTTGTAGTAGTAGTAGTAGTAGTGATTGTAGTAGTAGTGGTTATAGTAGTAGTAGTGGTAGTAGTAGTAGTAGTGGTAGTGGTAGTAGTAGTAGTAGTGGTAGTGGTAGTAGTAGTAGTGGTTATAGTAGTAGTTGTGATTGTAGTAGTAGTAGTAGTAGTAGTAGTAGTAGTAGTAGTAGTAGTAGT
>CAIGQZ010000461.1:4136473-4147450 GCA_903798205.1 Danio tinwini
AAATAAATAAATAAATAAATAAATAAATAAATAAATAAATAAATAAATAAATAAATAAATAAATGTATTATATAATGTATTAATAATTATTTAAAATGTTCGTTCATTCATTTTCTTTTCGGCTTAGTCCCTTTATTAATCTGGGTTTGCCACAGCGGAATGAAACGCCACTGTATCCAGCATATGTTTTACACAGCGGAAAACTAATTACTGGGAAACATCCACACACACTCTTTTACACACATACACTATGGACAATTTAGCTTACCCAATTCACCTATACCACATGTCTTTGGACTTTTTGGGGAAACCGGAGCACCCAGAGGAACATCACGCAAACACAGGGAGAACATGCAAACTCCACACAGAAATGCCAACTGACCCAGCTGAGGCTCGAACTAGTGAACCAGCTGTGAGGCGATTAGGCTACCCATTGCGCCACTGTGACACCCAATTATTTTAAATGTATACCTTTAAAAAATATATTTAAATATTTTAAATATATATAAAGTCAACCACATAGTGTCTTTATTTCTTGGAGGATGGGGGAGGGGATATGTTTGGGGGGGGTTTGCCCAGGGTGCCATTTAAACTAGAACCACCACTGAGTAGTAGTAGTAGGAATAGTAGTTGCTGTAGTAGTAGCATTAGTAATTTCTGTAGTAGTAATAGTTGGTGTAGTACTTGTAATTACTATTATTGTCATTGTTATTATTATTGTTGTCCCATTTTACTGTCATTATTATTATTATAACATTACTATTATTGTTGTCACTCCTTACCACTGATTTCTATCTATGTTTTATTTATATCTATGTTATTTGCTTCATTTGATATGCGTGACCTATAATAATTTTTACTGTTATGCATGTTGTATATATACTATTACTATTACTGTATTTATACAACAGTTCTGTCTGGTTCTCGAATCTGATTGGCTGATAGTTATGCGATATTCTGCAATATCAGCACTCGTACAGCCTCTTCACCCTTGTGTATTACTCCGCCCACATAGAGTGACAGCAGATCAATAAACTCACTACAGTTTGACAAATATTGCAACTTGGACAACACAATGTACTTTTGAGGCTTTTTAAGGCGAGAATGTAGTTGCTTAGATCACAAGCATGCAGCTTTTATATAAGGATAGTGCCTATTTTAAATATTTATAATTTTGGAGATACAGCGCATCGGCATCCATTAGCTTGTCATACTGAGCAGAGCAAAGACCGTTGACGTTCCGCCACAAGATGGCGACAGAGACCACATAATAAGCCGGTTTATATATTTGTTTTGTTTTTTCATGGTTTTTGTTGTTGTTGTTTTTTCTTCTTACTTTTCTTTCATTTGTATATGAAAAACATGTACATTAACAAACATAAAATGAATCATTAATTCCTTTTTTTTAAAATATGACTTAACAGCACCAAAAGGTTAATACGTTACGCCTAAAAATAAAAATGTCTTAAAACAAAACAAAAAAATCATCACTTTTAGTCAATTTCTAATGTTAAGTTGCCTTTTTTCCTGACATGTATGTTACAGTAAATAACGACAGGATGCTCTTATGTTTTAGCACGTGCTCATGTTTGCATGTGTGTTATAGTTTAGCGCATGAATGAATGCTCAAACGATACTGCGTGCCAGATATGGGTCAGGAATCACATTGTTAAAAGCAGAGTGAAGGGAGGTGGAGCGGATGAAGAGAAGCTCAGAGCGAGAGAGAGAAAGAGAGAGAGAAACAGATCAGCATCTCCAGGCGGAGGAGAAGAGTCGACGCCCAGAATCAGCTCATCGTTCACTCTGTCAATCCTCATGTCCTACATTCAGTCCAGCACTTTCCTCTTCTCTAACGTCCTCGGGGCGATCTCAGTTAATATGTGCTTTTAGGAAGCTGGCAACTCATTTGAATGGATGAAGTCAGTCCGCTGTCATCCTTGAGGCTGAAGCTTCCTCAATTCACTTCTGCTCCGATCCTACTTCAGTCTGGATGATGGAGTGATGCACTTCTGGACGGCTCGTGCTATAGGGGTCGAGTTAGTTCTGGACTTGTGACTTTGTATTGTTAAACAAAGCTAACTAAAGAAGTTGTGTGTATGTTTCTGGCACCGAGCACAATGGGTTGCACTGCGAGTGTGATGCTGTTTGAGGGACTGCGGCGCATGCTGTACAGGAACTGTGGATATGTGTGTAAACCCAAGCTGGAAGCAGCAGAGCCGGATGAGGATGAAAATACTCTGAGTCGCAGGGAATCACTGGCAGTCACACCACTGGAAGCTGCATCTGTGGTAATATTTGTGCACGTGTGCATTTTAGTTGTCCTGATTTGTGCTGTATAGCAGGTTAAATCAGGGATTTCATGTTGATTTCTTGTGGATCGTGTAGAGGAGAGTTAGGGGTTTTCTTCTGACAGTATTACTCAGCACTCTTTGAAGGAGCAGCTTGCTGAGCGGAAGGTTTCTTCAAGTGTGTGTGTGTGTGTGTGTGTGTGTGTTTGAAGGTTTATGTATTATGTATCTGTCTGAAAGTCATGTTGTGATTATAAAGTATCCCTGGGCTTTCCTTTGGCACTCTGAAAGGGATTTTTGCTGCTTGTTCAGATTGTTTAAAATGAGCTGAGACAGTTTTTGAATTCTCTGACAGCTTATTTGTGTTTTGTCCAATCAACCTACATGTGTAAAAATACTAATAAATAATAATAATAATAATAATAATAATAATACAAATTATTATTATTATTATTATTATTATTATTTTTATTATTATTATTATTATTATTTTGTGTTGGAGTTATTACTTAAAAATTTTGGTTGTTGGGATAAGTAGCTGGGTAGCTAATATGTAGTTCCCATCATGCTCAGCATGGGATTGCATTAAAGAGCAAAATGTCAATTATTGTTAATTTAAATTTTAGTTTTAACCTTATTAACCAAAATACTGTATTTTACATCCGAGAGCCCTGTAATGGCCTATACTATGTTTGCATGTTGCGCTGCTGACTCTATAGAAGTCTGTTTTGGTCCTAAACACCTTGGAGCTCCCGTTGGTCCATGACGATTTTGCAATTGGTGGGCGTGTCCTGGAATTCCTCCTTCTTTGACATTTTTTGTTACCACGCATTTTAGAGTCAGACAGAAGAAAAACATCCAGCACAACAACACTAAGTTAGCAGCATGAATAAAGTGGAGGGTCGAGTAGCAGAGCTGATATAGATGACAGATATATCCACACCTGTTCTATCGTTAGTGTAGAGATTTTAAAGGCTCAGTGTCACACAATAAGCACAACCACATCGCACCACGTCTGATAAAGTTAAGCATTGTTCCTTTCAGTGTCTGTTTATGGTAAATAGAAAGCAATGTGGCGTTACGGTATAGTGCTTTTTGCTGGAGAAGGCTGTTTGCCTTCTGTTGTCTCTCACAGCCACTATTGTTGTTGTGTTTAGGAGTCCACTCAATCAGCATGACACATTTACAACCCCACCTACTGCAGCATGGGGGTGTCGGAAGATTTGAAAACAGTATACTGTCATTTAGGCTTTTCCAACTTCTTCTTGTCTTCAAACGAAGAACAAAAAAGAACCTAATTTGACGTTTAACGATGACACTTTGTACTACCCATAGTAGACACGCACCTTGACCAGACGAGTAAGAGAAGAAGTTGGTGAACAAGGTCATTTTTTTGTTTTTTGCCCCATAAGAGTGTTGTTAGAGATTTGTATGATTAGTTGAACCACTGAAGTCACATGGAATGTTTAGACAATGGTTTAGAATTTTGATTTTTGGGTGAACTAACCCTTTAAGTAAAAAGGAAGACTTGTTAAAGCTCATCTTTACTTATTTTGGAGATTTAGAAGAGTTTCAAATAATTCTGAGGCCTGTGTGCTCACAGTGATGCTCCCATGTGAGATTATTCAAACACATCAGGACATATTTTAGTCTGTGAAATAGTAGAGAGAATATTGTTGGGGAAAACTGGATTGAATCTACATCTCTCAAGAGGAACATGACTTAATGTCAAGTCAAGCTAGTTTCATTGTTTTATTGTTACTTTACACATGAAAAAAGCCTTAGGAGATTTAAAAATGATTCGTTCCCATTCATCTCAGAGTGAGTTGTCATTGACAAAGTCACATTTTCATCCACTTTCCCAGTAGAGTAAAGCAGTAAATTTGAAGTGTCTGGACAAAATGTTAATTCAGGAGTGCTTTAACATTTAGTAAAGCCTTACACAACCATGAACATTATTTTCAGTATTTTAACATGTCAAATTGCACTTTTTCACATAATGCCACAATAGTTTTTTTTTTTATTTAAAAAAATGCATCTTTTGACATTTGAGTGTTTTAATTGTTGTCCGTGGGGACATTTTAGTCTTACAATTCTGGATTTAATCATTTGTTTGTACTTGAAAATACGGTTGAAGTATTTCCATTCCAAAAAAAATAAAAAAAAAAAAATAAAATATATATATATTTGGCTGAATTTAAGCTGTTTGCATTAACAAACACACACTGATTAAAAACATAAATGAAAAAGACAAAATGTCCATAATCCAGATTTTAAGTAATCGTTAAGTGAAGTTTATTTATAAACTAATTTCGAGAGAATCACGTGATTATGATTGAACACGGCTGGTTCTGCATTAACTATGAATGATCAACCAATCAGACGATTCCTAACCCACTATAAAAAGCCAGGGTTTCTCACTACAGTCATATTCGATTTGAAGAATCCCCCCTTCCACCCCTTCTCCTCCACCTTTCCTTTTATAAGGTGGCACAGTGGCCCAGTGATTAACTCTGTTGCCTCACAGCAAGAACGTCACCGGTTCTAGTCCTTTAACAGGCAGGCTGTCGTTTCTGTGCGGAGTTAGCATGTCCTTCCCCACCTTTCCCCCGGGTTCTCCAGTTTCCTCCCACATTCCAAAAACATGCACTATAAGTTTATTGATTAATCGAAATTTAACCCTACAGTCAAACTCTCATCCAGCAGCATATCTCTTCATAGCAATATAAAAAGGGGGGAGTTCTCGAGATCTACCTGAGCTCAAAGCTCCCCTCTAGCCCTGCAAACGGGAGGGAGCCCAGGGCTCAAGGACCTTTTGAGCTCAGGGCTCTCTCCTGGGACAGCATGCCAAGCTTGCTTTATAATCAATCATCAGCTATTTTGTGAACTCTTGAAATGTTATTTAAAATATACAGTATAGACACAGACTGTTCAAAATTAGCTAAGTAAGATTTGGTAATGCTTTACAAAGCACATGTTTTATGGTTTTGCAGACTTTTACAGTTACAATATTACAATTGTGAAATATTGTTAGAAGTTAAGATTTAGTTATATACCTGTATATTTTAAAATTTAATTGATCTCAGTTTTCAGTGTCACATGTCCTTCAGAGGTCAATCTAATATCCTGATTTAAAATATTTCTTGGTGGCGCAGTAGGTAGCACTGTTGCCTTACAGCAAGAAGGTCGCTGGTTCGAGCCTCGGCTGGGTCAGTTGGCATTTCTGTGCGGAGTTTGCATGTTCTCCCAGTGTTCGAGTGAGTTTCCCCCCCAAGTCTAAAGACATGCTGTATAGGTGAATTGGGTAATAGTGCATGTGTGTGAATGAGAATGAGAGTGTATAGGTGTTTCCCAGGGATTGGTCGCAGCTGGAAGGGCATCCGCTGTGTAAAACATATGCTGAATAAGTTGGCAGTTCAATCCGCTGTAGTGACCTGTAGTGATTAATGAAGGGACTAAGAAAAGAAAAAGAATGAGTGAAATATTTCTTGTTATTATTCAACTAATACTATTTTCTATTGTGTAATGAAAACTAAAACATTTTATTTGACAAATGTTCAAAAAAATAGTGAATCAAAGTATTAGTTTCTTTAAAAGTATTGATTTCTTATTAAAAAATTGTAGTGATCTAAACATTTTTTAAATGTGGTGTTTGTATCAGCCTCATCTCACATGGAAACGTAACTATTTTACGTTTTGTCAATTTAGGGGCTAATTACGTACGTGTTTAGTCCTACAAAACTGATTTTTAAAAGGAAGCGTGGCTCCAAACCCCACCACTAAACCCAACCATCATTGGGGGATAAATAAAACGTACTAAAATATACGAATGAGATTAAAATTCATAAGAATAAGCCAAGGATTTGCATGAGATAGCGTTGGTTTATACAGGTACAATATAATTTTTAATGAAAACTTATTAAATCAACTAATAACAAAATTAAAGACAAGCACTGGAGTCCATCCTAAATAAAGCATGGAGGGATGCAGCAGTTGCCAGTGGTGTATTTCTTGCAGTCTTCAACATTGACTGTAAATGACAGTGACTCTGCAGCACAGATGAGCAGGAGATGTGGGCTCAAACACTTGTCTGAAACATGTGCTCCATAGCAAGAGTTTGACTCCAAGTGCCACATAATCTGGAAATACAGTACACTGACAACACAGCAGTTTTTTTTTTTATTGAGGCCACATTTGCACACATTGATTACTGAATATTGACCCATCTGCTCACTAAAAGAGCTGCACGTCACTGATTCTTGATCACAGGTTAATCTTTCCTTCATTCTACTTGAATGCTCATGATCTGCAATAGTGAGATCAGATATCAAACATGCTTCGAATGGGACATGCTCCGCTCATCTCCAGATAATGTGCTGCTCTTCACAGCTCAGGCTTTCAGTGAAATGTGCGTCAAACCTCATAAACTGCTCTCATGGCGCTCTCAGCTGTTACTCAGCACCAGCTGGCTGAAGTTCAGGCCCAGTCGTGAGCCTCCCGCTGTGGATGAGTGTATACAGTGAGGTTGAGGGCTTCTTTTTTTTTCATCAGTGGTCTCCACCCTGGATCCCTGCCCTGACCCCCTTTGGGAATCTTCCCAATTATTGCGTCAAAGTGGGATTATGCAACTCATCCAAGCTAATGCTGTAGCTCAAGGGTGTGGAGAACAGAGAGAGAGAGAGTATGAGTTATTGATGTGTTTCATGTGTTTTATCAGAGTTGTTAAAAAAAAATGTATTATTGATTTTATGCATAGAAGTGCAATGATGTAGTGTCCCAATATTAATTAGTAATGCTTGTTTTAAAGCAATTACAGTATTATAGATGTGACATTTGCAGTAAAAACTTAAAACATAAATTCAGAGAGAAAATATATGTTAATATCAACCCAAGCTCATTCTGAAAACGTAGCCCTACATAAATTTCTGGAAAGCGGCAAATACATCCCAGAAGGTACTTTTTATTTGCAGTTTTTGTTTTTCGCGAATCCAACTGAGGCTGCTGTGTGGATTTGAGATCTCAAATTTCTCTCAACGAGTGGCATTCGCACCTGCTGTTCTCATGTAAATCCACCAGAGGCCGCTGTCGACTGACTGACCGTTCGATCCTAACCCCTTCCCTAAACCCAACCGACAGTATTTTAAAATTTTACCACATTTTCACCCTGTTATTTACTTGTTTATTTACATTTTTTGGCTTTTGTTTTTGTCTTATCCACTTGCTGGAACCGTTCTTCGCCAGACTCGAACCCCGCCGTCGCGGTCAACTCTGAATAAACTGGTAACAGTGGGAAAGCTGTCCATATGGAGGTAAGCGGTCAGCTGCTAGCGCTAGAAGGAACAGTGGTTTAAACACAAAATGCAGCCATACAGTACGTACTTCTGGCTACATAATTTGCGATCTCCAGAAATGTATATAGGGCTATGTTTTTAGAATGAGCCTATATTGGTTAACATTATGTTAAAACATCAGTTTATATTTTCCAAAGCTACTAACCACACAGTTATGGCATCAGAAAAATGTCAATCTGTAAACATTATTTACATTTTAAATGAGGAAAATATACATGCGTTATGAATGGGACCATAAAAAGTATGCAAGTTTACAATCTACAACATACTTTGAGGAAATTCTGTGAATTAAACTGCATAACCCAAAATAAATAATGCTAATTAAAAAGGATAAGAGTTGACTCTCTATAGAACAAAAATGATTGATTTTATTTTATTTGACATGTTTGCGTTTATGAGGAAAAAGCTTGGTTATTCATGTTACGTCTCTCAGTTATGGATGTGACGGATGTGAAATTGGCACTTGTTTGATTTGGTAAATCAAATATAATGGATATCAAATAACATTTTTATAATTTTTAGAGTACTGTCAAATACAAGCCTCAGCAAACAACATAGAAAGGGTTTCACTATATTGCTAAAAGCTTGATTTTTTCATACAAGGGTTAACATTTGCATGGAATTGCTCTAAAACAAACATATCAATTGCTGCTATTCCTGAGTGTACTGTTATGTTAGTGAGATTTAAAGTGCATTTAGAAAAGATGATTGTCTATTTCAAACTTGAAACAAATATCCCTTTTTTCCTTTTTTTTTTTTTTACAAAAACCATTGTATTCAAATGTTATAACTTTTCAGTTCCATGTGATTATTTTTAAATGAAACCAATTTACATAATTTAAACATTCATTGCTTTTTTTTTCTTTTTAGCAAACATATGCTGAAATGTCACTGCAGATAGGCCTATTTCTCACAACTTAAAAGTAAAAAGATTGAGCAAAGACAGACGTTCCGGCACGTAATTACAGGTGTAACTTCACCAAATAAGCACAAGTCAAGTTTAGCAAACAAGCAAAGATCCCTACAAACATTTCCAAAAATATGCTTTTCTGTGAGCATCTGTTATAAAACATTGTATATTAAAGGTGCTGTATGTAAGGTTTGACTCTTCTAAAGCAAAAAAATACCATAATATGTTTGCAGATATGTAAAAAAACATGCTAAGTGAACATTCTTGTTTATCTGAAAAACAATGCTGAAGTTAGATATTCTGCTTTGAAAATGTGCGTTACATGCCGGAACGCCTGTCTTTGTCTTTTTTGGGTTCTTTTAACCTGCCCACTGCCACTTTAGCCAATTATATTTCAACACCTTTGCCTTGTTGAAAAACCTCACATTTCATTCATTCAGTCAGAAAGGCTCTCAAAGCATGCATCCATGACTGAAATGCAACCTCCGGTGCACAGTAGCAGCCTCCGAAATAAGATGCAGATTCAGAGCTCCACATGAGGTGGCTATTAATTAGCAAATAATAAAAAAATGTACATGCTGAACTGGGATTCAGCCATAATGTCATTGATACCCTCTATCTACTTTTAAATTTTTATTTAATTCCATTCCTTTTCAAATTATAATTGATTTACTTTTCTGCTAAATTATTACTTCACTTATTTGTTATTATTATTGTTTATTGTATAATTTAGTATTCAATTTTTGGACTATAACCCATGTCACAATGTCTTTAAAATTAGCTTTTAATTAATTAAAGGCACATTGGATGTTCATCCTGATAATTTTGAATAAACATGTCACAATAATTATAATATGATTGAAACATTATTTATGAATAGCTCTTTTTGTCTAGACTATTGTCGGCTCTATTGCCCTTCCTAAAGGTGAACTTTGAACTTTTTAGGGGTAAAAGGTGACTGCAGGAAGTGTATGTGTGCACATCTCTATTCTCTATTGAGTTTCTGAATATGGATGAATGTGGATTGTGCGCCTGACCTTTACCGAGGACGTCAGAGTGCTGGACCGCTGCAGATAAGCAGATCTGTAATTGTGTGTCTTATCCTGCTGTGTGAATGTACTTTGAAGGAAACAAATTGTTTATAATATGAGATTTTTTTTTCTCTCTATACGGAGTTAAAGAGACAGATGGTTTCAGGCTGGTATTTTTGTGTTTTCATACAGATCAAGATAAAAAGAACTTGTCATGTTGCAACTTTTGGTGAGTTTTTTTGCAGACTTTCTCTTCAAGGATCAACAATTATTATAGTGTTAACTGTAAAAAACAACATAGGATCATTCTGAAAACGCAGTGCTTACCAGCTGACCGCTTACTTCCGTATGGGCGGCTTTCCTGCTGTTACCAGTTTGTTCAGTAGCTCGCCATGTATGTCAGTGGACTTGCGATGCAGATAGGAGTTGACCACAATGATGGGGTTTGAGTCCAGCAAAGAACAGTTCCAGAAAGTGGGTAAGACCGAAAAAAAGGCCCCAAAAAATTAAGTAAATAAGAGAATGAAATGTGGTAAAAATCAGGCAAGGGCTTTTCATTTTCTGAAATGCTTTTTAAAACTGTCGATTGGGTGTAGGGAAGTGGGTGGGCGGGTCAATCGGTGCTTTTAAAAATACTATCGGTTGGGTTTAGAGAAGCAGGAGGGTGGGTCAGTCAATCAGTCAGTCAGTCAGTCGACAGCGGCCTCTGGTGGATTTACGCGAGAACAGCAGGCGCGAATGGCACTTGCGAGAGAAATTTGAGATAAAAAGCGTACACAGTGGCCTCTGGTGGATTTGCGAAAACAAAAACTGTAAAAAAATGTAGCTCCTAGGATGTATTTGTTTGTAAGTTAAAATTCAATCTGGAAAATGTTAAAACTTGCTACTCTATTGATTTCTTTTTTATAGTTATGATTTTTCTGTGACATCAGAGACTTTTTTGTGTCTGTGTGAAGAGGATGAGCCATTGTACACTTTCTGCCAGAACTTTCTGTTTCAATAGGAAACACATCAACACAGGCAAGGAAAATACTTATCAAGCCAGATGGTTTCACGCAACCTTGAAATCATCTGCAGAAAACTTTTAAACCCTCTGTCTTTTCACTTACCAGTTTATTTCCATTGGTTTCATTTGACTACATTGTATTCATCTTCCTACTTCTAATGCGTGCAGTAAACCTTATTAACATTGTCATTCTTTTAGTAAAAGAAGAAGGACTTTCAGTCTCTTTATCTGTTGCATTCACTCGTGGGCTTTGGGTGTTGCTCTTTGGCAGGTGAAACAGACAGTTGAGATCTCTGTTTCAGCGCAGAGGGAAGACAGATGAGCGTGACATAACACAATAGTGGACACACACACACACACACACACACACACACACACACACACACACACA
>CAIGQZ010000461.1:4152867-4163440 GCA_903798205.1 Danio tinwini
CACACACACACACACACACACACACACACACACACACACACACACACAGGTTTAAGCCAACTGGATTTATATATTCATTCATTTTCCTTCGGCTCAGTTCCTTTATTCATCAGGGGTTGTCACAGAGGAATGAACCACTAACGTATTCAGTATATGTTTTACACAGCGGATGCCCTTCCGGCTGCAACCCAGGACTGGGGTACTGGGAAACACCCATGCACTCTCATTCACACACATACACTACAGCCAATTTAGTTTATTCAATTCACCTATAGTGCATGTCTTTGGACTGTGGGGGAAACCAGAGGATCCGGAAGAAACCCACGTGAGCACAGGGAGAACGTGCAAACTTCACACAGAAATGCAGAATGACCCAGCCGGGACTCGAACCAGCGACCTTCTTGCTGTAAGGCGGCAGTGCTAACCACTGAGCCACCGTGCCACCCTGGATTTATATATTTTTTGTCAAATACTTCAAATTGTATGATTTAAAATATATTAAAACTGACAAAAATAACTAATTGCTTCAGGTAATTTCAAGGATAGTTCAAGAATAAAAGTTATTTTATCATTTACTGACCCTTTACTTGTTTAAGACCTATTTGAGTTTCTGTTTAAAAAAATGCTGGTTGCTGGGACCCACTGATTTCCAAAGTATTTGTTTTTCCCCAGCAACCATAATTCTTCAGAATATCTTCTATTGTGTTCAACAGAACACAGAAACTCATAAAAATGGGGTGTAAAAATCCCATGAGGGAAAATAATTCTATCTTTTAAAATAAATTGAGAGCGTCACGGTGATGCAGTTAGAAGATCACTGGTTCGAGCCCCGGTTGGGTCAGCTGGTATTTCTGTGTAAAGTGTGCATGTTCTCCCCTGTTCACGTGGGTTTCCTTCGTATGCTCCGATTTCACCCACAGTCCAAAGACATCCAGTATAAATGAATTGAATAAGCTAAATTGGCCGTAGTGTATGTGTGTGAATTAGGCATGGGCTGGTATAAGATTCAGATGGTATGATAACCTTGGATAAAAATATCACGGTTTCACAGTATCATGGTATTGTCATTACTGCTCTAAAAATTTTCTTTTTAAAATGAGAAACATTTAAAATATTTTAGAACAGTAAATATGTCAGGCTAAATAAATTATAGACTTCTGCTGTCTTTATTTGTTTCAAAAACTGATTTTTGTTCACAATTACAAACGGCACCTTTGGTTATCTTTTCTGCTGAAGATACTGTTGTCCTAAAAAAAAAATGCAAATAAAAAATCGTACACACACCTTAGAAATGGTATAGCTGAGATGCTGACGGTTTTAAAACCTTGACTTTTCCAAACCGTGGTATACCTTGAAAACGGTTATTGTCCCATGCCTATTGTGAATGCAAGACTGTATGAGTGTTTCCCAGTGTTGTGTTGTGGCTGGAAGGGCATCCACTGCTAGAACATATGCTGGATAAGTTGGCAGTTTATTCAGCTGTGGCGACCCCTGATTAATAAAGGACCTAAGCCAAAAAGAAAATGAATGAATGAAAATAAAATGAAATGAAATAAATAAATGATCGACGTACAGTATTAAGAATACAATTAATGAGGAATAAATGGGTCAGATAATTTTCATATCATATGTTAGGTATAAATCTATAGGTCAGTTGCACCCATAAAGATCAAAGTAAGAGCTTAAGCAAAGTTTAGAGAGTATTTCTTTTATTACTTTCTTGAAATGCCTTAATTTTGTGAATATTGAATAAATTTTTACTTAAAGGTGCAGTAGGTGATCTTTCGCAATGCTAGCCGGTTAGCATAAACCTCTGAACCACAGTCCCTTCTCTGCCGTCCCGAGCCACACCTACTGAAACACGTGCACGTGCACATTAAGGATGACAGCAGAACCCTCTCTCATGTGTTCAAAGCAACTAGTGCTTGTCCAGCAGCGTGCAGGAATTACACTCATTACTAAGCCACACTTACATGCTATTTTAGAGCTAATATTCAGAGTAGCATGGTAAGCAATATAGGAAGCGTGTCACAGGTCGTCATTGTTCAAAAATGAACCAATGTGATGTGAATATAAAACCAACTTCACCTCAGTAAAGCAGGCTAGGTGGAATAGTGCTATTTACTGATGTTTTGTTGTTAAACTAAATAAAATCTACATGCTGTAAAAGGTCCCTTATGAATCGGAAAATAATCACATCAATCTTTCACCGGAAGATTTCAGTGGCTGAACAACACTTCTGTGCATATAACCCATTTGTAACAACAACATCTACATCAGCTTTGCGTGAAGCTAAAATAGTTTTCAAACATAACATTACCTGTCTAAAAGAAATCCTTCAGCCATGGTGTCGTCCTTCCTTCAGCGTGCAAAATTAACTGTAATATTGATTCAGGATTTTAAAAAGTTTTGATTCAGCATGTTTTACCCATCGCATGCTCTCTCTCTCTCTCTCTCTCTCTCTCTCTCTCTCTCTCTCTCTCTCATGAGCGTACATTACGTCTATGCACATACGGCTGCACATTAGTTCAAATCTGCATTTGCTGACAGACAGTTTGGGCTACTTATCGGAATTATGAGAGATGTTGGCCTGACACTATTTAATTAGATGAAAATTTTTACCCTGAATATAAAAATACATATAAATACATTTAGATAATTTACTTTAATTAGTATTATTGGAATGTGAAGAGACTTTCAACCAGCACAAAAAAACAATCACCTACTGCAACTTTAACTGACCTTTTTTTAAACTTAGTTTAAAAAAATGAATGCATTTAATATAGTGCATTTTTTATTTATCAATTTATTATTTTGATAAAAAAAATAAATCAAGCTTAATTTTTACTGTTTAAACCTCTTAATTTGAAATTGAAACCACCTAGTGACGTAACAACAGAATTGAATGTAAGAACTGAATTATTTTGGTTCAATGGAACTATTGAATTATTAAAATAACTATTTAACAATTCTTGATGACATCCATACTGTTGATTGTGATCAGTTGTTTTCTTTAGATCAGGGTATAATTTGTGACTGTTGAATGCTGATATTGTTTTCATTTCACTTTTTTTCTAAAGGACACTCAATTTAATCTCATTTCTCTTTATAAGGAACAATTGATGTATTACATTAACATCTGATAATTGTTATAATATTAGCATGTGATTCTGCAGTTGCAACCAATGTTTTTATTTTAGTTACTGACATTTCTCCCTTTGTTTAATCAAAGTGACTGTCTACTGGTGCATGAAATAGATCAGAGATTGACATTGCAATATTAAATGTGTTGACACAGACATATTGCAAATGTTGTGTTTAATCAATGATCAGCTGATAGTTTGAACACATTTCAGAGATGGCTGTGGCAAAGAGCTTTATGAAAGTGTGTGTGTGTGCTGGACAGGAAATAAAGCTCTCCAGAGGCTGCAGTCTTTCCATCATATATTAGCCAGTAAGTGCCTGAGTCAGAGTCTGGTCTCTCTGTGCTGTGTGTCCCCAGCGATGATGTCACAATGCACATTGTAAACGAGACCCATTCGCCGGTCTTTATTGGGTGATGTAGACTTTTGGCGCTGAGCATAGCCAATCATAGCAGGGATTATGGGAAGCAGTGTGTGAACTGCCTGGTACAGTTCAACACAACACTCATTCACAACTCTCTTCTCTCTTACACAATAACAAACAGAACAGAGAGCGTGTGTGTGCACAAAGGCAATGGTGTTTGTCTTTGGTTTCAGTTGATGTTGTCATATCATAGAATATATTGTGTTTTCAAGTTTTGCACTACATTTATTCAGTAAAGGAAAATGGTTTAACTGATGAACCGAATGTCATGTAGTATTTTGAGAGAGTAAATTATCTTGTGAATACTGTAAACTCATACTATGAGTTTCAGGATTTCCAACATCCTCTTTAGATCTCAGAAAATAATAAGAAAAATGGTTTGTTTTGAACATTTGGATGCTTCTGCTGTCAGAAGACGTAAAGTAAACAAGTTTTTGGCCACATTTAGATATCTTCATCATCACAGTGAGGTAATAAGGAGGAGTAAAATTGATCTATTATTCCTGATAGCATAAGAAATAAGAGTGAAATTATGGAGTGGAATTTTTTGTATGTGGTTTGGTTATTCATTGGGCGACATGGTGGCTCAGTGGTTAGCACTGTCATCTCACAGCAAGAATGTCACTGGTTCGAGTCCCGACTGGGCCAGTTGGCATTTCTGTGTGAAGTTTGTATGTTCTCCCCGTGTTCGCGTGGGTTTCCTCCAGGTGCTACAGTTTCCTCCACAGTCTAAAGACATGTCGTCATCTTAGAATTATAAGGTTCTATCTGCATTTTGAATTATTTTGAGATTTTGAGCTTCAAAGTTTTTGCATTCCATATTGCAAACAGTATCTGTGTAACATTTGTTTGTAAATAAAGTCTTAAAATGAAAACAATGTATAAAAATCATCCCATAATGTAAACAAGTTATTTATTAAGGATATGTCAATAACTCAATTTTGACAAAAATGTCAGATAGAACCTTATAGTTCTAATGTGATGATGTGCTATAGATGAATTGGATGAATTGGCCGCAGTGTATGTGTGGGAATGAGAGTGTATGGATGTTTCCCAGTACTGGGTTGCAGCAGAAAGGGCATCTGCTTTGTAAAACATATGCCAGATAAGTTGGCGGTTTATTCCTCTGTGGCAACCCCTGATTAATAAAGGGACTAATCCGATGGAAATAAATGAATGAATGAATGAATGATGGAGTTGAATTTTTTTATGTGGTTTGGTCATTCATTTAAATAACAATGGTGTTTTAGGAGCCTGAAAAAATGCTAAACTTTACTTTTTTTGTGGGTTCCTGTAAAGGGGTATTGTTTTTTGTCATTTTTTTATTATGTGCACAAACCTTTCTAAAAAGCTAAGAAAAAACTCTTTATATATATATATATAAAATAATGTGTGGTCGTATAACACTGGAAAAAATGCATTAATTCCATTGAGATATTACTAGAAAAAATGTCCATTAATTACAAATAACTGACAAATAACGTTAAATAAAGTGTAAATATCAAATTCTACATTTTTTTTATAAAACATACAATGAATATTACCCTGTAACTTACTCTAGCTTGAGCCATCCTCACTATAGTTCACTTTTTTTCAATACATTCAGAGTTTCCCAGAAAGTGCATTCAGTTACCATGGGGTTTTGGGGGATAGCTGGTTTCTGGGACCGTCCTTTGACAGACTTGAACCTCAGTCCATTCCGCTAAGGTACTGAGTAAACCAGTCATGCCTGAAAAAGCGTCCTGTATTATTCGTTTTACACACAATACACAACCATTATGTTCTCTGGGTCATATTTCTTGGTTCTTAAAAATGTAGCCCGGGGCACATTTTCCCATTGATCCTGTGTTGTTTTTATAAGATATAAACAAGTTCACAGTCTTAAAAATTACAGTGTGAAAGCTAGGGATCTACAGTTGGTGCCTGTGAAGCTGCATTAGTTAGACAGGTTGAGTTTTGGGTTTAGTTTGCAGCAATTCTGGGTTTTAGGTACCATGAAGGTAACTCGGCTCTAATCACTCTTTGTCACCATGGTATCTTAGACTGCATGGCTAACCTGCTCTGGGTCAGGATATGTTTTGGTTTACACATCACAAATCGAGAATCCACCAAATGTGCTAGCTCTTTTACAAGAAGTCCATCACAGTATATCTTTATATTGTTTCAAGGTCTGTGATTGGCTGTTCGCTACTGATGTTTATGTCTTCATCTGAACTCAGGGTCAAAGCCCGCGTTAACAGAGAAATTGTCATGGTATCAAATCCTGACTACACTGGTTTGGTTTTGTCAGCTCAAAACTAATTCAGAGTTTGTTCAGTCACTGTCATAGTACAGGATTCAGGTCTAAATATATTATTTTCTTTTTTTAGTTCAGCCAAACAAACCAGGAGTGAAACAAGCTGAACTACAAGTGTGAATACACCCTTACTGGGGTGTGTTTCCCAAAACCATCGTTAGCCAACTAAAGTTGCAAGTTCCGTCATTACAAACATAGTTTGTTGATTTGCCATTTCCCAAATCCATCGTTCCAATGAACATTTGCAAACTGCGTCGCAAACTTAAGCACTTGAAACTACACCTCTAGAGTTAGAAACATAGTTCCTGGCTTTGTTCTATTCCCACTTATCCCCCCTATGCCCTATTCATTTAGAACATTCTAACATTCAAAGTTGGAATTATTAAAAATAAAAAGCTTTAAGGTAATCTCTCTTAGGTGTATTTGCTCCAAAGTATTTTTATAGTTCAGTTTTAGCGATCTTCATGTTTACAATTGTGCTCCCTTCGCAGAGCACTTTGAAAACATTGATATCATTTTGAACACAGCCTCATGGCGAAAGCTATAGGTGAGCTATTATTTAAAAGTGGAATATATGTTACGTCTCCAAAGTTTGTAAAAATAAAAAACATAGCATACATTAATTATTTTATTTTATAGTGGGTTATTTATTAAGTATCTGTTCTGTATATGACATGGGCCTGTTGGTTAGAACTTTCTGCTGTGGTTTGCATGTGTCAAATTGTAAAGGTAGACTTTTAAATTTTTTGAAAAATTTAAAAATAAATTACCAATATCCTACTTAATAATTATCATCATCATCATCATTATCATCATTAATATTATTAATATTATTATTAAAGTAAATATATTTATAATAAATAGCCTCACTTTTTTTATTTAAATGATTTAAATATGATATTAGAATAATCTTAGCTTTTGTAAGTGATTTTATGTTTTAGAATAGAATATGTAATGTTCAAATTCTTAATAATATTAGTAAAGCAAACACAGGCTATATGTGCCATTTACATATATTTCAAATCCAACTAATATTGGATTTTATTTTAAATGCATTGTTTTGTAAAACAATATAATTTGCACAAAGAAATGATGGGGCTGTTTTCTAAAGAAGTTACTCCACCCCGTTTAGAGCATCATTGTGGGTGTTTTACACTATAACTAATGTAATTCAAGCAATGGATCTGCAACAGAGAAACTACGGGTTTTGGGAAACACTCGTCACT
This sequence comes from Danio tinwini, assembly GCA_903798205.1. NCBI lineage: Eukaryota > Metazoa > Chordata > Actinopteri > Cypriniformes > Danionidae > Danio > Danio tinwini. The sequence goes on from CAIGQZ010000461.1 coordinate 4,159,957, forward strand.
ACACCGTTCTTTTCCCAAAAGATGCATCGTACTATGATACAGGTAGTTCAGCCGCGAGTTATGTCGTTGTTTTGGGAAACGCACCACTGTATAGTAAGCTGAAAGTACTGTAAAAAATGCTAGGTTCCAAACAATATATTTGTGTTGGAAGATCATGAATGAATTAAGTAAACTTATTACAAAATTAAGTGGATTGAACATAAAGCAATTAGGTTATCAAAAAAGCAAACAAACTCAACAATTGTGTTGTTTCAGCTCATTTTCAATAAGTAGTTTGAACAAACAACAAACATCATTTCTTGGAGTGTTAAAAGGACACCTTCAAAAAGTGTTGCATATTTTTGTACTGTTGACCATTGGTCCTAATTGTTGAGGTGCTTTGGAATATAAATGCATTGATTGATGTAAGATACTAGGTCATATTTTTGTGGAGATATTTTTTTTTCTGAAATAAAACTCCCCTAATGATTTATATATGAGTTACTCATTAGTTTAAAACTGTACCTCTGTTTTAAGATTAATTGTCATTCATGGTACAGTTAGTTATTTGATTTTGCTCATTTAAAGTAGGGCTGCACTATATTGGAAAAATCTAACAGTGAGATTTTTTTTTATTCTGCGATTATATATTGCGATATGTATAGAATTTTACTAGATGAGTTAAATAACTATTTGGGAAGTATTTATACTTTTTAGATTGATTAGGATGATTATGCAAGGTAGGGTATACAATTAAGCGAGGTTTTATAAACCTATTTCGAGAGGAGCACGGCTGGCTTCTCATCCGTAATCATATATTCTAATCAGATTGATCCAAGATTACAATAAATAGATAGATTTCACCCTACTGCCTTATCTTCGTTTTGGAAGAATCCCCCCCTTCCACCCCATCTCCTCCTTTTCCTCCCTTTTCCAAGGGGAGCTCTTGAGACCTACCTGATCTCTGACCCCCTTTAGATGCTTATGACTATTGGCCTTGGGCTCAGTTATCTCTGAGCTCAGGGTTCTCTCCCGGGACAGCATGCCAAATCTGCTATTAAAGCCAAGCATATCTAAGTGTGAACTCTTGAAATAACAATCATAGACAAATTCAATAAAGAAAAAGATACAAATTAATAAACAGCGTTTTATTGTTTTCAAGGGAGTCTATCTGTATTCAGGAAATTAAATTGTCAAATGTAAAATAACACTGCATAGTCTTTGTTTTAAAAACAATTCAATAAAATGAATCGCTATTTGTCAAAGTTACAAACAGTACATTTTCTTATGCCTGAATGCTTTTAAACATCTCACACAGTCACATGCCTCAAAAACTCTTGCGAAATAATCAGTTATACTAAAGTATATCAAAATATAAAGTAAATCAAACGTAAAATAACTATGTCATCATTGTATAAATTACTTTTAAAAACAATTATATTTACAGTTTTTCCACAATTGTTTACATGCAATTACTTGTACTTCAAACACGATGGCTACAACATTATGTTATGTTATATACAACAGACACAATGCTAAACTACAAGCACAATTCCTGCTTTACACTCAAATTGCAGATTTAAAACACACTTTTTTCAAAACACTACACACAATTCTCTGCATTTGGCACAATTTTCATGCAGAAAATCTCTTCTTTTCACAAGGAACACACTGTCATTCACAATTGTAAAGTCAGTTGTCCTACTTTGCATACTAACTCATCACATAGGTAAACATCGGTCACACATAATTGCAAATTTAGAAATCAGAGCTTATCTCATATCCTCCATTTCTCAATCCTATTGAGGATTTTTTTCTGCCTGGGGATGGAAAGTGTATGACCGAAATCTACACTTTTTTTTTTTTACTGTAACTATTCTGTAAACACTTCTGTTGATGGCATATGTAGACCACGTTATGTGCAACTTTGTGTTGGTTGGGATGAACACTGTGTACACTGTTTTAGTGGGAAAAATACAGTAAAATATGTTTGGTACCGTGTATTTGTGTGTTTTGTATGAAAATAATATTCTGAAAAATTGTACAATGCACTTCTGTAGGCCTATGCACTGTCTGTAGTAGGTTTAATGATGAACAAAAAAGGCTTACAGTAAGTCCTTATGATAAATAGTGAAGAAGTGGTCATATTGTTTTACATTAAGCATATTAGTGATCAACTGATTCTTATAAATGTCTATTCATGTGATGGTTTGTGTGTGTCATTTGAAAACAAAACACCATTTTGTGAAGAAATCACATTGTTTTGAATGTAAAGTTTGATTTTGCAGGAGAATTGAAGGGTTTTGCCCAATGTGTGTGTGTTTTGTGATTTGTGTGTAGAGTTGTGACAATATAAGACATGCTTTCAGAAAGTGTGTGTAAACAATTGGGAAAAACTGTAATATTATCTTTATCTTTTAATCTTTAATAAATAATCTAATCCTGCGATGTGACTATTGCAGATACACACATTGTGATATTGATGCTCAAATCATATATTGGCCTGAAAATGTGATTATGTCTTCTAGTTGGCTCTTGTTGAACTTTTTTTACATGTATGCTTGTGTGCTTGTCTCTAGGTGAAACCCAAAGTGATTGAGCCACTGGACTACGAGAATGTTCTCGTGCAGAGGAAAACTCAGATACTCAGCGATGTCCTCAGAGACATGCTTCAGTTTCCCATCGATGACTTCCAGGTAAGAGCGTCTGTTCATCTTTCAAACCATCTGCTCTCCCATCAGTCTCCATTCCTCCATTTCTCCTTCTCATTCCTGTCATTGTTTTCTGTTCTCTTCTTGTCACACCCATGCTGCGATTTCCTCTGAAGTGTTGTTTTTTCAGCGTGATTCTGAGAGCTGAATGATGAGTAACCTATGCAGATGTTAGTTTTCTCAGTCTCTCAGTGGCTCGTCTTAAGTTTGCTTCCTCCCCAGGCTCACTAGTCAAACATCTCTCGTCTTCCCTCAAATAGCATTAGAGTAACAGTGTCTCAGGGGATCTCTCGAACTGCTTCCCTGAATGAAACCGTCTCGTTGTTTTCCTTTAGAAATGGGTGTGTATGTGAGCAATTATTGTTATGGGCTTTGGTTTATATGGAACAGAAACATGAAAACTGTGTTGTGCAAACAGCTGCCTGCTTAGCCGAAATCAAACATTCGTGACTCAATTATAAGATTAGTGTTCGGAAATTAGACTACAAATATGATTATCATGTCTAAATCTAATTGTAACTCTAAATGATCAATAGAATTCTTAATCTCGAATAAAAATCTTGTTATTGTTAAGCCAGAAGTATGTAATGATTGGCCGTCTATTTATGTATATGTGTACTTAGGAAATGTACCATATATTGGTCACATTCTTTTACGGCTGGAAGTGCATCCACTGCATAAAATGTATGCCGGAATAGTTGGCGGTTCATTCCGCTGTGGTGGCCTGTGATAAAACTGAAATAAGCAAAGCATGTTTTCAAAATAATCGTGGTGAACTTATCCCAAACCAGTCT
>CAIGQZ010000461.1:4163840-4187419 GCA_903798205.1 Danio tinwini
TTTAATATAAGTCTTTTGTGTCTCCAGAATGTGTCTGTAAAGTTTCAGCTCAAAACACCCATCAGATTTTTATTATACCTTTCATACATTTCTATTTTATAGCATTTAGCATCAGCTAACGGTTTTTGTGTACTGCGCCTTTAAGGCTAGTCCTTCACGCCCACCGTTTCCATGTGCCTGGCAGCGGCTCCCTCGGCTGCTTCAGACAACAGACAAACCTGAAGGAATAAGATCTCACGTAACGTTTGTGAGGAAAAACTACAGTAAGAACTTTACCAATGAGTATTTGATGCATGTTGTGGAGTTGCAAGGATGAGTCACACACAATGTCGTTACAAAGTTCACACACACACACACACACACAAACACAGCGCTGACAGGCACACACACAGACAGCGCACATTTAGCTTTGCACTGTTTTTGCATGCAAATGTGACAGGATACAGGTTAATATCCACTACTGTATGGATATCTGTTATGTCAATGTACAAAATAAACCTGATTTAACGTCTACAAACCAGGATTGAAGCGTCTTCTTTTATAATTGTTCTGACACGAGGCTGTGTTGATGAAGTAAATCTGAAGTAAATCACTGTAATTCATTACACACATGCACTGTTTTAAAACATTTTAAACTCACTCTTAATCACATTTGATGATGATTGATGATCTTAGCGAACTGAACAGACTTTTATTTACAGTTGCTTTGTGTGCGCACGTCCTGGTCCTGTGTCTGGTTGATATTATTATACACGTTACTACGGAGACATGTTAATACGCAGCTGTCAATCAATTCGGTGGCGGATGGACCGCACTCCTACGTCAAGTTGCGGTCGGTCTGAAAACCGCTCCAATTGGTCCACCGTTTTTATGTTGTTAAATTGAAAAAAAGGGACTGGGTGTGTTTATATCACCCCAATATGATGGTCTATACACTATACCTACACATATGTTTGTCCAAACCTATTTGACCTATTTGCAAAACCTAATAAGCATCTAATAATAATAAAAATAAAATATTATAATTTTAGTAACAATTAATATGTATAAATAATTTCATTCAATTACACAGAGCAACACATTCAGGTTCGGAAAGTAAATGTTAATTAATTTCCATCAATTTTCTCGATAATGAGCAGTGTTGGTTAAGTTACTTTAAAAAAGTAATCGATTGCAATTTACTGATTACTACTGAAAAATTGTAATCTGATTTAATTACTAATTACTTTACTTTGAAGTTACTTTTAAAACATAAAATATATCTATAAAAATACAAACTGCAGCTCTTTCAGTGATTGGGTTGATCACAGCAGCTTGACATATTCAAAATACTTAAATAGTTCACCCAAAACTTTTTCAATCCTGTTTGTCTTTTTTGAACACAAAAACAGACATATTGAAGAAAACTGAATACTTGTAACCATTGACATTCATAGTATGAAAAAGCACAGCAGTATTTGGGTGTTATGTGTTATGTGGGTGTTATCTGAGGTAATTAGTCTACCGAAATGTTTATAATCCAAAGTATGAAGCTGATTGGTCAGTTCTTGTCATGTGACTCTGGGTTTTCAACTAAGTGTGCCTGGGAAATGCGAGCGCACGCAATATGTGCTCCCAATATGCACGGGCGCAAAAGACGCGATATGTGAACAGCCCCATGAGCAGCTATGCTTCTCTTCACATTCAGAAGATATCTTCACTCCCGATCCTGAACAAAAATTCAACTTAGCCTGTTTAGGCTTAGTTGGACCGCTGTGTTTTTGGGTGCCGGTGTCCTCCTTGGTGAGGAGTATTGTCGTAGAATGCTTTCTGTTCTAGTGCTGAACAAGTTGCTGGTCGAGTTAAAAGTAGTCAAAAGTTCTTTAGAGACAGGACATAGACTGCATTTCACAACAATATTTTAGTTTTTACTCTTAATGAAATCAAAGTAATGTTTGTATTTCTACTTAAAGAAGCAATAACTCTCAACAGCAACCATTTTAGATCCCATTCTCCAGCAATTTAAAAGCACATGCTTATTAATGGCCTGTTCCACTGAATGGTACGGTACGGTTCGGTTCAGTACGCTTTTATGGCCGTTTCCACTGTCAAAAGCATACCGAACCGAACCATACCGTACCACTTTTTCGGCACCCTTTCGAAAGGGTACCAAAGACAAAAAAGGGTACCAAATGGTGGAGCTACACGCACAGCTGAACGCTGATTGGTTTACAGAGATACATCACGATCTCGTGGAGCTAGCCAGAATCAAAACAATGGAGCCGCCATGTTTTTTAAATACACAGACGAGACAACTATATGCATTATAATAACGAGTAATGGATGACCCGGGCTCAAAACAAACCTTGTTTTTGTCTTGATGAACAGCCACAAAGCCAAGAATTTGTCGTGTCCTGTTGTTGTTTTACGAGGCCATCTAAAAGTCTAAAAGCGCTATCGCGTCTAGATTTGATATAACAAACTTCTTGAGCTGATGACAATAACGTGTGTGTGATTAATGAAGCGTCTTCGACATCTGATCCATTCAGAAAGAAAAGGACAAACGCGAGAGTGAAGCGCGAAAAAAAAAGAGAAGCCCAACAAAACACAGGAGCAAATAGTTTCAGCAACCTGAACAATCTGCCATGAACAATCTGCCATGAACAAATCATGAACAAACTGCCATGTTTATCATCACCTTTTGGACTATTATGAACTCGGAATGACGAAATTACTCTCTAACAGAGGCTACATGTGCTGGTGAGGATTAAAGATAGAGATGAGAGGTTAGCTCTGACTGTGGGCTACTGTATATGTTGTTTTTGAACTCAAATAAGGACTAAATGTATGCTGTGTGTAGTTTATCTGTAAGTGGTAAATAACGGAGACTGTAAGGGTCTGTATGTGTTCATTTATGTTGCATTTATGTATTTATGTTATATAATTGCAGATGTTACAGTAGGCTGTAACACTGTCACACTGCCATTGATCTGCAGTTATAAGCAAATCATGTTCATAGAAATGTTAGTAATAAACATTTATAAACTATTAATACTATAAAGCATTAATATGTTTAAAGCATCTGTTTTGTTAAAAGAGCTTCTCATATAATGTGAACGACCTGTACAGCTTTTCTTTAGACATTTATTCGAGCGAGAATGACGTCGACTGAAACTCTCTGTAGTACACCACGCCCACCAAAAGGGTATCCTTTGTAGTGGAAACGCAAGCCTGATAAAGGTGACCCGTACCGACCCGAAGCGTACCGTACTGTACCACTCAGTGGAAACGAGCCATAACTGACATTGCAGCAGAAAACATGATTTAAAAGAAGCATTTTTTCTTCTCAAAACTATATTTGTCATGTAGGTAACACAATTACACTGACTTAAGTAACTGTAAATAAATTACACAAATTTAAAATGTAATTCGTTACATTACATTCGTGTTCCTCAAAAATGTAATATAGAATACAGTAATGTGTTACTGAGGAACATGTTACACCCAACTCTGATATTTAACATTTAAAGCAAGACCTGATATGAACTTGTCAATCATTATCAACCTCTCTTTTCACATGAAATTGTCTTCTTAAAAAAGTTTTTATTACCTGACAGGAATTTGTGCCTTAAACTGCACTACCCATGATTCTACACACACACAAAAAACACCAATCAGAAAGTCACAGTGAGAATAAAAAAGCAATTAGAATAAATAAGGCCTTAAATATTACAGCAAAGTTAAGATATCTTAACTGTCAACAGGTCAGACTAGTTTCAAAAGACACCCCTCAATAATTGACTGTACACGTGTAGGCAGTTGTGTTAATACCGTATGTGTGTGTGAGGTCTGGGTCAGGCTGGGGTTCTGTTCATATCACGAGTGTTGGGTGTCGTCAGCGAAGAGCGTAAAACGATACTTCCTCCTGCTAAAGAGCTCAATTACATCATCAAGGGCAGCTGGGTCTGAGCCAGGCACTTTTCCAGCGCTCGCAAATCAAAACATCTGCCCCACACCGTTAGTCATGTGCATGACTCCTCTGGTCAGAACAACACGAGTCCTGAAAAATTGCTCTGCTGCAAACAAGTACTTGGAAACAACTGCGTCTCACATCAAATATGTGCAATTGAAAAATACTTGTCATGCTCTAAATCAACAGACATTGTCATTTTGGTTTATAAGAGTTGTAATTAAATGTGATCCACAAGGGACAGCAAACAAGATGAGCTGCCAAAGAATTTGTTTTTTTTTTTCCTGTGAAGTTTTGTAATGTCATATATCATCAGCGCAAGTGGTTTAGTTGTCTAAATGCCTTTTGTTTTAGTATCAGAACAAATAAGAAACTTCAAAAAACTGGATTAGACAAGCATCACCATTATTACTTTTAAAAATCTAGTTGTTTACAGTTTGTCTCTTTTTTATGTTTACTATATAAATACAATTTTAATTAATTGTATGTTAAATGTTAGAAGCATCAAGGTAAGTAAATGAAGACAGAATTTCAATTGTTAGGGGAATTATTTCTCAAATTTTATTGCCATTTTTTTATTAATATGAAAGTATTTTGTTTAGTGAAGACTCCAAAAAATGAGTTTTGCTGCTTGTACAAACAACTTATTTAAAGGTGACATTAAAGGAGCAGTATGTAAGTTTGACACCTAGTGGTTGAACTAGGTATTGCACTCCTGGATCAAAATAAACGCAAGCTCAGGTTGTCAGATTGACTACAGGAGCGAGTGATTTACACTGTGTTCTATATAAAAGCAACAACAGGTAATAGAGGGAATATTTTCACATTAAAAGGAGTTTTGGTTCTAACCAACACCTCGAATTGATATAATAGAAACAGCTCCTATTTCTCACAGCTGAACAACAGAAACCTATGACACTGATCACCTCAGGTAAACCTTGTGTGCTTTATTCAGTGCTAAATGCTAACAATGTGAGTTTGAATGCCATTTTACATGACAGCAGCAGCAGATAGTTCACCTCAGATCTTGAAAATACAATAAACCATTTGAAATTGAACATGAGAACTAAACACATATGAGTGATTCAGCATCTACAATTAATGATATTAAATAGGGTTAACATATTAAATAGATTATAAACCTTACCGTTTCGTGAGTGAGTGCATATTCTGTGCTTCTGAAAGGCTGTATTTAAATTTCTGTCGTGTTTCGTCTGGTGCAAACAGCCAAACTGCTCATTACTGCATATCTCGTCACAGAGCGTGTTGTTAGGACACGCGGTTACAATGTAAACTGCTCACCTAATGTTTACGTTTGTATTATTTATATCATTTGCTAATTAAAAAACTCATTTGGAACTGAATCTGTCTTATTTCGGCATCTTATATTGTCTGAAGGTCGCATTTTCGCTCACGAACGCATACTTTTAGAGCCTTTCTAAATGAATGAATGAAATACGCTGTTTTACAACAAGGCAACCCGGGGTGCTGAAATATAATTGGCTAAACTGGCATTGTGCAGGTTAACTTTACCTAAACAAAGACAGTGTTCCGGCATGGAAAAAACATTTTCAAAGCAGAATATCTGACTTCAGTTTTTTAGTTAAACAATATGTTCACTTAGGATGTTTCTTAAATATCTGCACACACATATTTTTATGCTTTAGAAGAGTCAAAAACTTACATATAGCACCTTTAAATTTAAATAAAAAATGTTGATGTTAGTTTTCAGCCTGATATAAAACTGATATATACATCTAAAGCTTGCAGTTCGTCACTTCCATCTAAATGGATCAAAGATTTTTTTCATGTCACTTCATACTTTAGTTTCCCATCAAATCTTAACCAATCAAATGCTCTCTAGTATCTGACATGCCCCGCCCCCTTCAAGATACTTCTTTGCTTTTGATGATAAAAACGGTAATAAAAGCGGTGATAAAAATAAAAAGCTATTTGCTGCTTTTTAAAAAGAGGAGGGGTGACTCTATGTCCCACCCTCTCTTTAATTTTCAGTTGAAATAACGTCAAACATTGAATAAAACTGCACATATCAAAGCACTTCACGGGACCTTAAAAATGAGCAGAATCAACACAATTCTTGAGGTTTTTGGGGACAAATTGTTTTATGTTCAATCCACTTAAATTTGTAAAAACAATAGAGTTAACTAAATCGATTTGTGTTGGGACAACATAAAGGAATTGTGTGGAACCCAGCATTTTTTTACAGTGAAAAATCCCATTATTTTCACACATTTTGTTGATTTTACTGTAAGTTACATAGCATCTACATTTCAACTAATTTGGATTAGAGTGTTAGTAGTCTATAGGGTAAGGGTTAGTGTAAGTTAACATGTACTTGCAAAGTTTCTTATAGTCAGTTGAATGTCTGTTGGTGGAGCAGTATTAGCAGATATTAAGCAGATAGTCTGCTATTACTCTAATGAGAATTAGTTGGAATGTAACTTATAGTCAACAAAATGCTCAAAATTTACTATCAAAATAAAGTCATACCTAATATAAAACTGCCAGTATGCGAGGTGCGAGGTGTTTCTAATGCCGTGTCTATGAGCGGGACAGTAATTTGACATTGTTTTCTCTTCTGGTTGTCGTTATAAGTCTCACACTATTTAATTTCCTTTTTTTCTGTAAGTCTAACACTATCAATGAGTTTTCCTTTTATTATTTGAGCAAATAGGAATACAAAAAATGTATTTGTGGTACTCTCCCATTCACTGACCTATACGTTTACTCAACCATGACGACTTGCAAGGAGACTTATAACTATATACAAGGAAATGTAAAAAGAGACCATTGCTGTGACTTTATAGGTAATATTTTCATTGGCGAAACATTAAATGTTACTGAATATTACTCTTTTTTTTTTTTACTGAATTTTCATAGAAAAATCAACATCACATTTCTTCACACTCCTCATGTGATATTTTAATGTCTATTTCATGTTTGTAGTCTTTAACCTTAAACTAAAAAGGAGATGTTTGCCAAGTATTAAGGATAAACACTCGAATGCTTAGTCCAGAAAGCTCTTAAATCTGCTTTGTCAAGTCATCTACTTCTCTCTTTCTTTCCCTTTCTCTCCATTAATTGGATTTGAAATAAGAATGAGAAAGCCGTTTTGGGTTTGAGAGGCTTTTAGTTTCATCTTATCCCTTGTAGAACTGCTGAGGACTGAATGCTTGCCCTGCCAACAAAGCAAACAGAATTGAATCTGCTTTAATGTAATGCCCAGTGGATGTATTAGTGTCTGTTTGTGGTGCAGTGTGGTGACAGCTTTAACAGCGATTAGCGCAGGGATACAGTTCATGCCATGCAATGAGGAAATTATCTTCTAAGAAGCTGTTGTCACAGATTAGTGTGGAAAACATGATGCTTATTATTAGATTACTGGGAGTGTATTAGCTTTTTTCTGATTTTGGATGTGCGTGTGTGGTTACAGAAGAGATCGACATAACTTTTATTCTTGTTTTTACAGTGCATCAAGACATACAACTCAGACTGGCATGTGGTGAACTACAAATATGAGGATTATTCTGGAGACTTCCGCCAACTTCCAAAGTAAGGATTGCAAGACCACTAAAACAAGTACAAATTGAATACAAGAATGTGCCTATTGCAAATGACCTCTTAGAAGTATTGGGTGACAATTACATCATCAAGCCGATATATTGGCCAGATATCTAATAAACATTAAAATAAACATTATAGTTTACTTTTAGTTGTTACTATTTTAAAATTAATCATCATAACGTGCTAAAAAAGAACCTATTATACATAAAAAAGGTCATATTTTGATTTTAAGGGTCTCCAACAACAGGCTGATATGCATGCAAAGTCATAAAACACTTTCATTGTCTTATAATCTGCATTTATTTTACCTAATTATCCCAGCGACTCCCATATGAATTGTTCAGTGATTCATTTATTCCCAAACCCCTCCTTAGCGCGAAGCTAATCTGTGCTGATTGGACCGATGACAGCCTATTGCGATTGGTCGACAGTGTTCAGCACGAGATAGCAGCGGCCACCCAAAACACACTTCATAATATTTACTAACACAATAATACACAGTAACCGGTACTCAACAGTGCTATTAGGGCCGGCGCGTCTATAGAGGCAACCTAGGCGGCCGCCTAATACAGAATACTGGCAGAATAGTGAGGGCGGCGTCCGCGAACCCCCCGGTCCTCACTTTCATCCATGACACCCACCCCCTCCTTCCTGGTCCTCACTTTCATTTGTTACACCCACACCCTCCCTCCTGTCCCTCACTTTCATCCGCGAACCTGTCACTTTCTTTTGCACTTTCGGGTTGAGGGCGGCGTTATGAGAGTGCCAGTTCAGCTTGCTCCGGCCCTGAGTGTTATTCAACACCAAAGCTACTAAAATGCCAAATTATTAAATTAAAAAGGCTGATACAAGGCACCTTTTATCAGTCTTTTTAATTTAATAAATTAGCATTTTTGGAGCTTTGGTGTTGCTGCCTTTTTTAATCTATAAATGAGCAACACATGAAAGTGTAAAGCCTGTACAAATAACTCACAACAAATGTGGAAAGTTATTGCATATCATAGTTAACAAACCGTTTCATTTACGGTTTCATAGGAATTTTTTAATTTTGCCCACAAGGCTGATAATTGAATATTAATTAGCTGATGTCATTGTGCTGCTGTGCTACCAGTCAATCGCTGCATTGCTGATCATGATTTCGAGGATCGATAGATCTGTTCTTCATAACAGACACAAGCATACACAATAATCTCAGATATCCTTATTCATCAAGATTGTGTTTATACTCTTAGATTGATTAAATGAGTTACAACCCCAAGGATCCATTCTTCATAGTTGAATTGGTTAGCTATATTTAATTATTTATGATTTACCACAATCCACATTAGTTTTATTCTTTAAAAACTAATCCAGGAGTTGTTGTCATAGCAACAAGTCTTTAAACTTAAACATGCTCAGGATCAGGCTTATTTCATATCAGTTAAACTCATCCAGATATTTTAATCTGATTCGCAAACTTGTTTGAAGAGCCAAATTAGCCAGAGATCAGAAAGGATCCAGGATCTGCCAAATCATATTAGGTTGTTTAAGTGAAGAACAGACCCCAGGAGCCATTGTTTGATCACAGTGTGTTTATTTGTGTGTGTGAAAGAGAGAGAGATGGTATTTTACTCTCTAACATTATCAGTGTCCTCATCCTGTCCTGCCCCAGTGTTGACAGCAAGGTCTTGTCCTGAGCTAAATCGGGAAACATGCATTTATTCACACAACAAAAACAACCCATCAGCAGCGCCTTTCCTATTTCCTCCTTTTTTTCACTTCTCTTCCGCTTTCTTTTGTCATTCAGCACGTAAATGCTCCACCTGTTTCAGGCCACATACTAGACAAGTGTCTGCTATCCACTGATGTCACTTCCTGTCTTAACTCGCTGATGGAGTAGTCGTATCAGTGGTCAATAACCTGCAAATCAAATTGTGGAGATCAGGAGAAAGACAGTGTTTAGCATTTGGTTGCAGAGGATGCATGAGGAGCGGTTCTGATGGAGGCAGAGATAATGTGTGCTGTGGTCAGAAAACTTCACCATCATCATCACCACCACCATCATCATCATCATCATCATCATCTTCTTCATCTTCATCATCATTATCATCTTCATCATCCACCTACACTCCTTCATAATAGTTCCGCTAATGCAGTTTCCTTGAGCAGACATACAGTACACTCACACATGCACATGAGCTTTGCTACAGCTGTGTGAGTGATAAGAGCAACAGTGCCCTTGGATCACAGTCAGACATACAGTATGTGCTTCTGACATGAATGACGCCTCAAATAATTTAGCTTGTTGATGAGATGTTTTTCATTTTATCTGCTGTAGTAAAAACATAATCATGAACTAAATACAGTCAGAGCACTTTAGGAAATGCTAGCTAAACTATTATAATTACACTTAATATGCTACTACCCCTGATTAATAAAGGGACTAAGCGGAAAATAAAATGAATGAATAAATATGCTACTGTGGCAGAAAATGTCAAACTTTATGTCTTGTCTTATATTTGTTTCTTTTACAGTAAAGTTCCTCGGCCAGAGAAGCTCGCTAGTCACGTGTTTGAGGTGGACGAGGATGCAGATAAGGAGGAGGTAAGGCACAATTACCCACGTCTCTGTGATTCCTGGAAAAACATTTGACTTGTAAATGAAAGTTTTGTTAAATACTAGGGGATGCTTTTAAAGAGTGAGTTCAATCAAAAAATGAAAGTTCTGTTATTAATTACTCACCCTCTTGTCGTTCCAATCCTCTGAGTCCTTTGTGCATCTTCTGAACACAAATTAAGATATTTTAGATGAAATCAGAGAGCTCTCTGACCCTCCATAGACAACAATCCAGAAAAGGAACCAAAAACATTGTCAAAATATTTCATGTGACTTTAAATTATGTGTATTTTGATTGTTTACATACAAGCTGTAATTTTCAATTATTCATTTAACAATCAAATTGTAATTATGCAAAAAAGTGTGGACATATTTCATTTTCTATATTAAATGTGCACAAATTTTTTTATGTAAAATGTTTTATTTTTGCAATGATTTTATTTTTATATTTTATTGTCATTTTGTTATATACAATAAAATGTACATAATTTTAATTCTAATAATTATTCAATTTTTTTGTTTTTATTAAAATTAGATTTTTTTAATTGTGTTATAATTATTTTTAATAATTATTATTTATTTAATATATAAAAAGTATTTTATTTTGCAGTACTGGGTTGCAGCTGGAAGGGCATCCGCTGTGTAAAACATATGCTGGATTAGTTGGCGGTTCATTCCACTGTGGTGACCCCTGATGAATAAAGGGACTAAACCGAAGGAAAATGAATGAATGAATAGAATGAATAGAATAAATTAATATATGTATTTTAAATTATGTAATTATTAGGTTTTAATATATTTTATAGTTCACCCAAAATGAAAATCTGTTGTTACTTTTCTCACCATCAGGCCTTTCAAGTTATTCGTGTGTTGTTGTTTTTTGTTCAGTAGAACATTAAAAGGCATTTTTAACTGAAAGTGTGAATGAACTGCACATTTTCATTTTGAGGTGAACTATCCCTTTAGGTCCACTGGGCCAAAAAAGAATCCCTTGGTTGAATAAAACCCCAAATATTCCATTACAAACATGTAAGTACATTTACATGATTCAGAGTAGTGATTAACATAATTAGTGAGTAGCTCCAGAATTTGGTCATCTTTATTTGTTTAAACTTGCTCTGTCTAGACATTTGTTTTGCACTCACGAAAGAGCGCATGAAGCTCATGTGCTATTGTTTCTTAACTCCAGCAGTAGTGTAAAGGAAATGCCATTCACCACACTTTACTGTACTTCCATGCCTCGTACATAATCAGTGAATTACAACAGATGACTCTCCTTCCCTCTGTTCTCAATGGCTGAATAAATAAATAATAAGGAACTCACAGCTTATTAGCAATGCGTTTGTGCAGAGCCTTATGGGACCGCATTAGCCTTGGAGAAAGAGCAGATGCAGGACTCAGCTGTCTCCGAGCTATCTGATCCCCTGATTGGGTTTCACCTACATTTCCCAGAATTCCAGCTCCATGTCTGCCGCCCTGTCTAAGCGCTCGCTCAGGGATGGAGTTTGTTTGTTCAGTTTGAAGGCTGCTCCCTGTAGGGATGAGGGGGGGGCATGAATAATTGAGGGGGTCAGGTGAAAATGGACTTCATGTTGAAACATGGAGGAGGGTGTCCAGAGAGACTCAAATGTGGGAAACTGTTGTAGATATCGACTTTTTTTTGCATTCAGGCTCAAAGAAACAGAGGAAGTGACAGTTTTATGGGTGTACTGTATGAGGGCTTTATTTGTGTTTGTTTGTTTTTCTGAAGGATGCCGCATCATTGGGTTCTCAAAGAGGAGGCGTGTCTAAACACGGCTGGCTGTACAAAGCAAACATGAACAGTGCCATTAGTGTTACCATGAAGGTGAGTTGGCCATATGCACAGACAATGTGATGATGATGATGATGATGATGATGATGATGATGATGATGATGATAAATTTCAGAATCAGAATAAGAATGAGCTTTATTCACCAAGTGTGTGTAGTGTGTGGAAAATAAAGTAAACAATGGAAAACTCTGAAGTTATATGTATGTATATATATCAGAATCAGAAAGAGCTTTATTGCCAGGTATGTTCACACATACGAGGAATTTGTTTTCGTGACAGAGCTTCTACAGTGCAACAGAATTACAGAGGACTAAAAAAAACAGATAATAAATATATTTTAAAAAGTAGTGAATGCAATATACAAAATTGACAAGTGTATGTACAGGTGTATTACTATATACAACATAATATGTGCAGGTGTTATGTGCAAATTGGCATGTAAAGTGTGTTGTTAAATAAGTGTATGTGTGCATAAAAAAAGTGTATAGCAGGTAGTGATGTTGGTTCCACAATTATTATCATCATCAAGTGTTCATGAGATGGATTGCCTGAGGGAAGAAACTGTTTCTGTGTCGGGCTGTTCTGTTCTGTTTATTTATTTATATATAAAATAAATAAAACATTAATATACTGTTATAAAAAATTTCAATCCTAAAATCTTAATCTTAAATTAATTTGATGCAATACATGCAAATGAATGAATAATCAAGACATATATGAAGAGTTCAGATGCAAAACCCTTTAAATTCATCAGACTTCTTTTCTTGTAAATGAGCATTTTCTGTCAGGCTCCTCTGATTAGGTTCAGAAGTTTCATTTTATAGGTAATGATAAAGGTATTAGCTAGTAAATAAAATACCCTTTTTTCAAAAATGTCACTTTGGACAATCCTTTGCTTTTTAACAAAGTAAATTTTGCCTCAAAACCAGCTAAATCCACTTGTGCTTTTCTTGCAAAAACCTCTAAATTCACCTATTGAGACAAGACAGTAATTAGCTGAAAAATCACTAAAGATGCTATTAGTAATTATTTTACCAAACATAAAACTCCTAAAATTAAAAAAATATAAATCTGTCAAGTAAGTGCCGGTTCATTCCGCTGTGGTAACCCCTGATAAACCATGGACAAAGCAGAAGGAAAATAAATGAATGAAATCTGTCAAGTAAGTGCATTAATCAATAACAATAAAACTGACATTAATTAAATCTTAACAGTCTGTTGTCATTTCTGATATTTGGAATTTAGATTTAATGTAAGTAGAGCAATGTAAACATTGCAAACATTGTAAACTAAGATTGTTAGATTTAAATAATGTAGTGTAAATACATTGTGAAACATCAATATCTGTGCACTGTCCATTAATATAAAAAGCTTATCAGATGTATAGGTAATATGAAGTAATATAAATAATGTATAGTTTTATACATTATATTTCTTTTTAAAAATAGCTTACATTAGCAAATAAAACACAAGGTAGGCCTACTGCGCAAAAGGGGATGTCTCTCAGACATTTTTAGAAGCTGTCATTTATTCATTCATTCATTCATTCTCACCATACTCAAGGTCTTGATCTCTTTTTCGTCTCTTGTTTATCCTCATAGCTTCCATGTAGGATAAAAGAACAACATCTTTCGTGAAACAGTGTTGCTGTTTAATGTCGGACTCAATCAAAGTAGCGACACTGCGCAAAAAAAACATTATGAATGCATGCTACACTTCCGACTGTACATTGCGTTTTCTTTTTCTTATAATGCACAGAGTTTTGAGGTAAGGGACGTGTTCATTTGCCATTCACTGACAGTCATCCAATTCATCAAACTCCATCTTTTAAAATCTAAATCAAGAGCAGAATAAAACAGTCTCCTCATCAGCGTGCTGCTACAATGAAAACATGATTTGATTTGCGCCTTCTGATAGTTCTTAGGACATAGTGGCTTTTGCTGTCAAAGGCAAGTGGTGTTTAGAGGCTTCTGCCAAAAAACTGTTATTTCTGAATGGGCAGACGCTGCGATTCAGATTATTTCAAGCACAACTATTTGTTGAACATGTACTACGTGCCTAAAGCATTCGCTCAATGTCATTGGCTCATGTCAATGTCATTGGCTCATAAAGTGGCATTCAGCGGCTTTTGCATCTGAACTCTTCATATGTAAAGAAAACCTTAATTTATTTTTGTGTATGCAATTTGACCTTGTTGTGACAAGTCTAAAAAATACAATGCTATTTCCCACAACATTACATAATAGTTACTATTTCAGTCTTTCTAACTTTTGTTTAATAAAAAGAAATAAATACAATTTTCCAGAAATTATTATGTAAAATGATACTTATACAGTGCACACTTTTTTTGTGCACAATGAATTCTTAATTTAGTGAGTGGCATTCATTCAGTTAATAAAAAGTTGCAACATATATAATTTTACAGAAAATCCTAAATTTATGCAATTTTGTTTGTAACTATTCATAAAATTTACAAACAGTTTCTGAGAGAATAATATTTTAAAGTAAATCCTGCCTCATTTCAATGTACTATTACAGTAGACAGGAAATGGGGCCTTACCAGCTGATCCATTTTCCCACGGTCCCTTCCCCCCTGATGTTATTTTTAGAACAGTCACCAGTTTTACATCTAAACAGAGTGTTTGCATATGCTTTTTGCTTTTCATTTAATGTTTTCTGCATTCTCTCAATCCCTCAAAATTTTGTTTCCCCGTAGTCTTTTAAGAGAAGATATTTCCACTTAACCCAACTGGGGGATGGATCGTACAATTTGAACTTCTACAAAGATGAGAAAATATCCAAAGAACCCAAGGGAACCATCTTCCTTGACTCCTGCATGGGTGTCATCCAGGTAACTTGCAGGACAACGGATATGTTTGTAACAATATATACTATACAGTATGTGTTTAAGAAATTGGATAGCATATATTGACTGTGATCAGCATCTTACACATTTTTTTTGCTATGAAATTAAAATGATAAGTGTTGGAGCAACCAATCTGAGGGGAAAATTTATAAAATATACCAACAGAGACTTATAACTCTTTGTCAAAGTCAAAAGTCTTAAAATAACAGAATTTTGTAAATTTTTTTCATGTCCCGTTGTACATATAGCATATTGATTACATAGGCCCACACGAAATATGCGCACACAGAATTTCCGCAGATTTTACCGCAGAATTCCGCAGATTTTTAGCCCATCATTAATTCTGTTTATTTACTTGAGTAAATTTGTGTAAATCTATATCTATTTAGTTTTTAAATGAATTACAGTAATATTATTGACTAATATTAAAATGTTTATCTGATTTATGTACAATGCAGTTTGTAAAGTCATGTTTTCTGTCTTTTAGTAGATATGTTATATGGGAGACTTGCTTTGTTTACCAAATAAAGTGGATCTAATTGGATTAGCATTTTAAACAATAAATAAAAGTTAAAGAACATATTAAGGTTTTAGTTATGATACTTCCAAAATAATTCTGCAGAAATCTGCAGATTTTTACCAAAATTCTCTGCAGAAATAGCAAAAAACGTTCCCAGATTCTGTCTGGCTCTACATATAACCCATATAAACAAAGACAATACATTCATTCCTTCATTCATTTTTCTTTGGCTTAGTCCCTTATTTATTAGGGGTCGCCACAGCGAAACTAACCCCCAACTATTCCAGCGTATGTTTCACAGCGGATGCCCTTCTAGCCGCAACCCAGTACTGGGAAACACAAATACACTCTCGCATTCACACATGCACCCATAAACTACGGCCAATTTAGTTCATCCAATTCACCTATTACACATGTCTTTGGACCGTGGGGGAAACAGGTGTGTGAGAGATCTGCTGAGTGGATGGCAACGTCAACAGCCTGAGGTATGAAGACCTGCCCATTACATTATAAACCACAGGAGAGGGCAAATTCTTCAGCAGGATAGCGCTTCTTCTCATACTTCAGCCTTCCTGAAGTTCCTGAAAGCAAAGAAGGTCAAGGTGCTCCAGTATTGGCCAGCCCAATCACCTGACATAAACATTATTGAGCATGAATCCAAAGAATCTTGATGAATCAAGGCATGATCATATGTTATTTAGGTAAAATAAGCTTAATCTATAGAGGCCTTTGCCATTCATATAAGCCACTTCTGATACCAAATGATCAACTAGACATCAAGTTATTATTTGTTGTTTCTAAAACTTGGAGAGGCAACAAGACTTTTATATATACATATTTTCATATATACATACATTTGAGAAGTAAATAAGACAATAGGTTATATTACCGTGACATGTATTGTCATGTATTGAACAAAAAAGTATTGTTTATTTGAAATATGAGGCATTAAATCAAATTGACATTATTCTCTGTAATAATCAACATAATTTCACTAATTTGATAGACAGAGCTTAAGTTGTTTGACCCCGGAACATTCTTTTAAAGTTCACAAGGGCATCTGAAGAATAAATGCTTTGTTTTGTGTATTTTCTCCAGCACAAAGCAGTTTATACAAGGAGTTTAGATCTCTAATAACATCCTCATGAGTCTCTTCCTTTGTCTCGACCAAGAGGGGATATCAGTGTTTAGACGGTCAGTTCTTCAGATGGGGCTACTTCAGGGCTGCGGAGAAGGGGAACAATAAAAAAGAGTGAGAGAGAAATCGAGAAAGGGAAATATGAAGTCCAGTCTACTGTAATTCACGCTTGATTTCTCTCAGGGTCAAATATTTCCACGTTCTCCTGTGGTGCTCAGTGTGAGAGTGCAAATCTGATCACATTCCTCAATTCAGCAGCCCTCCTGAAAGAATAAAGTAGTACTTTTTGGTATGCGCAAAGTGTTTTGTCTGTTTTCAACATCTGTCTTTTGACATTTGGTCTGCTTTCCACATTTCAGGACAAAAGAGAAGTTATTTCTAGTACCAAAACCTAAACATTTCAACAGGTGCACGTGCAAAGGAGCCAGATATTCCTCAGCAGTCGTCTGGGAATAAATGACTTTTAGACTTTTTCTGGATGGATATGTTTTTTTCCAAATCAAATTAATCATTAAATCAGTCATAAATTTAATTAAGCCTTTTAAATTATCATAAGGACGAAAGGTCACAAAATATCTTATGTCTAAATTGTTCTTCTAGATTTGCAATGATAATAAATGGAGATCAAGTCAAACTGGACTTCTCAAACTCTCCTGTGTCTTTGATTAATTTCCCAGAGCAAATACCCCACTTTTCAATGCAAATGAACTAAGTCGCTAGTAAAACAAAGATTATCTTTTACAAATCTTTTACAAAAATATTCACTTAAATACTTTTTCAGCATTTGAAATGTAACATTCAACGTGTTTCTTGCCATGTTATGTATTTAATGGGACGTTTTGTTGTAATTTGGCTGAAATATTAATGCACAGCATGTGCTTTAAGTTTTGCAAAGATACTAATCAAAATCTCAAAAGGAGCTAAAAGAAAAATGGTTGCACTTTATTTGCACATTACATACTTTATATTTACAGCTACATGTCAAATGTTATTAAAGTATTGGTCTAGAATTAGTAGTATTAGTGGTAGACTGTTAAGTTAAAGGTGGCATGGTGGCTCAGTGGTTAGCACTGTCGCCTTACAGCAAGAAGGTCGCTGGTTCGAGTCCTGGCTGGGCCAGTTGGTATTTCTGTGTGGAGTTTGCATGTTTCCCCCGTGTCCGCGTGGATTTCCTCTGGTCGCTGGAATAGTTGGCAGTTTATTTGGCTATGTTGACCCCTGATAAATAAGGGACTAAGTAAGCCGAAGGAAAATTAATGAATGAATGTTAGATTAGAGGTAAGGTTAGGGTTAATAGAATATGTCGACATTCACTTGAAGGACAAGTAATCTTTTGTCAGTAAGCTGTCTATTAAAGGACTATCAAAATAAAATATTAGCATATAATAAGCAGACAGTTTGCAAGAGCTTTATTTTGGCCTGATTTAGTTTGAAATTACGTCACACTAGTTCATTTTCAGATTTCACTCCAAGTACACCAGAGCAGAAATCATTGGTAGTTGGTACAATTGGTAGTACCTACTGTACTTGTAAAGTGATTTGTAGTCAATAGACTATATACACAGCTAGTGTTTTTCAGCCAATGATGAACTTCCGGTGAAAGGTTTATGTGACTATTTTCAGTTTTATAATCTTCCTTTTGCAGCATTGATTGTAATGTAATTCAAATATAATCAGTTAAATAGACTTAAGCGTCCATTTGGTTGTTAAAGTGTAAAAAGACAGCATAAACACTATAGCCCTGTCAATAGCAGCAGGCTAGCACAGAAACTCCATTGAAAATACTGGGTTAAAATAAAGATCTGTATTTTAAAGACATGGCATGGACAAATATAATTTAATGCAGTGCTTTTTGTTTGGTCTGATACCCACTTAATATCGTATCTCAGCCAGGCAGTGAAGATCGCTGTTTTTTAAAGAAATCAGATCTTAAACGTGACGATTTTGTATGGGATGACAATTTACCGGAAGCCATTGGGCTGGCTGACTGAAATTAAGGCTGTGTGCATATACGCCATTGGCCATTAAAACAGTGGACCTTACTGAAAACGTTCATCAAATTTTACATTATTTGAGCTATCAGTGGTCTGATTTTAAAAGGGACCTATTATGCAAACGTGGTTTAAGCACAGTTGTGTTGCAACAGTGTGTAAATATAGCCAACCTGTAATGGTAAAAAGTAATTAATTAGATTTTTTATAATCACACTTTATAAAAATTATCTGCAAAAACACTTTGATTGACATTCATTGAAGTGAGAAAGTTCCACTCATTACTGACTATCTCTCTCTCTCATTAGCATAAACAGCCCAAAGTGAGAAGCAGCCATTTACTATTAGAGTTTTTACAACATAGCTGCTGAAGATAATGTCAGTGACTAAGGGGCAGAGATGTATAAAGTACTAAAGACCCAGACTTAAGTAAAAGTATAAGTGCTCTATCAAAAAAGTGACTTGAGTAGAAGTTGAAGTGCTCTTTAAGCACAATACTTAAGTGGAAGTATTAAAGTATTCAACATTTTTTGTACTTGAGTATTGCAAGTAGTTTATTTAAAAATGTACTACTCACGTACTGAACGTAAAAGTACAAGTATTGCGTTATGTAGTTATTTTTAAAAAAAGCAGTCAAAAGACATTGTTTTGTTTATTTCAAATATCTTTTTTGGGGCACCGGATTAAGCAGAACAAAAAGAACCATGGTTTATGATTTATAATATATATATATATATATATATATATATATATATATATATATATATATATGTATATGATGGGTCAAAAACACAATTCAGCGTGACAGGCTTTATGATAGACAGTTAACGTTATGTGAACATTGCAGCATGATATGAACCGCGGGTAGCTAACGGTAGTTAACTTATCTAGCTCTTATGGATAGCTCAAACTGCTGTTTTGTGTATTATATTATCTTTAACTTGACATGTTTCTTCAAATCTGACGGTAGAGTATGCACTTCATTCTATATGAACTGTCTTTCACTCCGACAAATGCAAACATTGGTTCTAAATAGGGTCACGGGTGGTCTTTTTCCTCATCGCCACAAACAGTTAAAAAGTAAAGAAGTTGAATTTCTGGGTTTTCCATGTCTAAAACAAACTAAAGTGCTCTCAATGCAGGCAGGCAGCACTGTCTTCTTTGATCGTCTGATCAATGAATGATTGATTCGTGACATTTTTATAATTGTAACGAGTAACTATTCAACACATAAAAAATCTACTGGAGTAAAAGTATTAAGCTCATCGAAAATATGTACTGAAGTAAAAGTAGATGTAGGAGAAAAAAACAATACTCCAGTAGAGTACAGACACAACCTTTCAGTGAGTACAGTAGTGAAGTAGTTCTACTTCGTTACTATACATCTCTGCTAAGTGGTATTATAAATGTGGAATTTTAGGATGCATAAATTAACACAGTAGTCTCTATAGAATACCTTGTTCTGAGCCACTTCTTTTGACATTTTCTTTTTTTCCCAGAGATAACGTTAGGTACTAACGTTAGTTACTACTACTACTTATGTTTTTACTATGCTGATGCATAGGCATTTGTAGCTCAGTGAACAAAATTTCATCTTAATTTAAAGCAACAACACAGCAATTATGATTAAAGCCTAAAAGGGGCAGTTTAAAAGAGTTAAAAAATTATTTTACATCTTGTAAAAACGGGCAAATAAGGTCCCCTTTAAATGTCTTTCTCTTTCTGTCCCTGTGTGCAGAACAGTAAGGTGCGGCGTTTCGCTTTCGAGTTGAAGATGCAGGATAAAAGCACTTATCTTCTGGCTGCAGACAGTGAAGGAGAGATGGATGACTGGATCAGCACCCTTAATAAGATCCTCCACAGCAGCTTTGAGCTTGCCATGCAGGAAAGGAGGAACGGAGAGCTGCACGATGGTGCGTATGTGAACCAGCAAGAGTGTTTGTGTGTGTCTGATGTCATGTATGTTCGCTGATACAGGTGGAATCTGTTGACTGAACAATAATACAAGATTGTTGACACAGTTTGAGCGCACAGACATGTGTTTGCAGAGCCAGCCGGTGTGGTCACGTCTCATAGATGTGTATGTGTTCTTTGAAGAGACCACCCACTCATTTTAAGCGTCTTTTAATAGATAGATCCATACACCCACTACATGTGAAGTGACGCACACGTAGCCATACATAAACAGTAACACCTAACACCTCTTAAACCCTTTGGATTTAACACTGGAGAGGAGGTTGGGAGTCTTTATTTACATTTGATGAGTTTCAAAGGAGACAGCACATTCCTTTCTTCCCGCCTCGTATAAAACAACAAACACCTGCCGGCCAATAAGAGCTCAGAACCAAATGTTACTAATTACTTGTGGAGCTTGCTAAGGGAAGCATGACTGCTGCCATTAGTCATATTCAAGGTTTAGGATTTGTACTTCTGACCCTAGTTATTAAACAATGGTGGTGAACACATCATAAATGATACTCAAACCATGCAGATTGCTGAAGAAAAGTGTTCTGTTACCTTACTTTGTTTTATGCAATAAAATATGCGAAAATCCAGCATATCGAAGGAGCAACCTGAGTTGAATCTTGTGGTCAGAATATCAATAACAACCATTTACAAACTTCACAAACTAGCGAACCCTGTAAAGACATATCTGTTTTGAACATTAATGTGGATTGGTTTGCTTTACAATATACTTGATATTTGGCTTATAAAGGGATAGTTTACCCGACATGCAAGTGCTGATCCCAGCACCAACTGAAACTAGACTAGAGCGCTGAAAACGAAAACACCATGTCGCGAACAAAACAACAAGTACACCAGGATGAGACCGCGCATCCAGAGCATGCCAGGACCTCATGTACCCGCATCAAGCGGGAGCGTGCATGGTCCAAGCACGGCCAATATGCCGCTCGTACAAAGACGAAGGACTTTATTTTAACGGTCTAGGCACTAGGCACTTTTTCAAAGTCTAAAATGCAAGGTGCAAAAGCATTAAGGGCGTGTCCTAATCCACTTTTGCTATTTTAAGGACGGAAAAATACACTTTGCGCTTTGGCGCATGGTCTAACAGGGTTGTGCTTATTCACTTAATGAGTTATGGGTGTGTTTTGAGCATAACCTGCATTAAACCAATCATAGTCTTGTCTTACATTTCCTTTAAGAGTCAGTTGCGATGCGCCATGGTGCATTTGCTATTTACATGGCGGACTTTGTAAGATGAACAACTGAATGCTTTACTAGCAAGAATACAAACGAGTTAACAAACCATCTGCAGTGTGAGGATAAAGAACAAGCCTCCTCCATTCGGCCTCTTTACTTTCACTTTTTACTCATTTACTTTCATAGATAAGGAAACGGTGTTGTACGCACTCTAATAAAGACATCCATTAGCCTACATATTTAATTTTGTTTTTTAAGTGCCAAGATTTGTTTCAAAACTATTTCTAAATTAAGTTCTAATTTCCAGCAAATGAATAAATGAACAATAAATACGAAGTGTGGTCAAAAAGCTGAGTTATATCTAAACACATGTCCTATGCTTATGCCCCATATAATGATGCATACGTGTTTAAAACCCAACAGGTGGACTAATCTACAGCATTCAGATTAGTCCACCATCAGCATCAGACACACACAAAAACCTTACAGCAAGAAGGTCACTGTTTTAGCCTTGGCTGTGTCAGTTGGCATTACTGTGTGGAGTTTGCATGTTCTCCCCATGTTTGTGTGGGTTTCTTCCGGGTGCTCTGGTTTCCCCCACAGTCCAAAGACATGTGCTATAGGTGAATTGGGTAGGCTAAATTGTCCGTAGTGTATGTGTGTGAATGAGAGTGAATGGGTGTTTCCCAGTGATGGGTTGCAGCTGGAAGGGCATCAGCTGCGTGAAACATATGCTGGATATGTTGGTGGTTCATTCCGCTGAGGTGACCCCAGATTAACAAAGGGGCTAAGCCAAAAGGACATTTCAATCCTTCATTTTTTATGTGTAAAGATATTGGTGTATTTGCTGTACATCCTGTGTGTATTAAGCAATGTGGTTATTATTATTAAGCAATGTAGTTATTAAGCGTTTGGTCCTGCATAGATGCATAACTAATGTGCTCTGCGCTGGACTTTCGACCAGGTTTCAGTTGGTCAATGGCGCAGCCTATTTCAATTCTTCAAAATAGCAACGCGCCAACAATGCAACTTAGCACACCTCCCTTTTTAGACCGGAACACCCATGAGTCCACAAAGTGGCACAAATGGATTTGCTATTTAAAACAATATGGCACAAAATATGGTGAAAATTAGGGTTGCGCTGGTCTGAAAATAGCAACAAATTGTGCCAAACACATCTTGTGCCTTATTGCGCCAGGTGTATGATAGGGCCTGAAGACATACAATGACAGAAATTGAGTGCTTGACTTGAGAAAACTTGAGCCGAGCACAACATACAAGACATCACAGGACTAGTGTCTGGACAAGAATTAACAAGACCGACGTGGCAGAATCCTGACAGCTGCGACCATTGTTTAACAATTACAACGTGTTCAACAGAAGAAAGAAACTCATATAGGTTTTGTGAAGGGTGTGTAAATGATGGCAGAATTTCTATTGTTGGGTGAACAATCCCTTTAAAAAAGTCCAATGTGAAATAATTAATAGGAAGCTAACTTGTTGAACCATCATTGCTTTAAAAGTCGGTGACCACTTATGTGCACTAACACCCCAAAATATATTAACTAACACTTTCATCATAAAAATGCAATGCTTTAATGTTTGAGCGACCGTTATTTAGTGTTCTTTATAATCATTTGTCACTGTTATTTGACAGTTTGCTAAAGGCACTCACTGCATTTTGATTTGTAGACATTGAGACTAATGTCTGTGTGCTGTACCACTGCTTAGCTGGTTTCATGAGTTTCAATCCAGCATGTGTGTTTTCTCTTAAACAGATGATGAGATGGGCAAGACAGACATCTCACCGGGGAATTTTCAGGATAGCTTCCAGGTATTGTGAACACACAGACACACATATAGACACGCATGATCTCTTGATTAATTGATTATACTGTACAAACAATCATCTACAGTTTCACAGTCTGAACGTTTGTGTGTTTGTGTGTGTGTGTGTGTG
>CAIGQZ010000461.1:4192074-4194574 GCA_903798205.1 Danio tinwini
GTGTTCAACAGAAACAAAATAACTAATAAAGGTTTGAAACCCCACAAGAGTAGATTTTCTTATTTTGATGATAGCGCAAAAATGTGTACACCCCAATGAATATGTTAAAGAAAATTACATCAAATAAAAAAATTTATGAGGACAAAAAGCAGGAGAACCATAAAAAAAATGTAGAGTTGAAGTCAGTTTTTCTTGTTTAAAATATTTCCCAAATGATGTTTAACAGAGCAAGGAAGTTTTCACAGTATGTCTGATAATATTTTTTTCTTTCTGAAAAAGTGTTATTTGTTTTATTTTGGTAAGAACAAAAGCAGTTTTTAAGAACCAAGTTAAGTTTTTAAGAACCATTTCAAGGTAAAAATTATTAGCCCCTTTAAGCTAATTTATTTTTTTGCGATTGTCTACAGAACAAACCATACAATAACTTGCCTAATTACCCTAACCTGCCTAGTTAACCTAATTAACCTAGTTAAGCCTTTAAATGTCACTTTAAGCTGTATAGTAGTGTCTTGAATAATATCTAGTAAAATATTATTTACTGTCATTATGGCAAAGATAAAATAAATCAGTTATTAGAAATGAGTTATTAAAACTATTATGTTTAGAAATGTGTTGAAAAAATCGTCTCTCCATTAAACAGAAATTAGGGAAAAAATAAACAGGGGGGCTAATAATTCAGGGGGCTAATAATTCTGACTTCAACTGTATATTATTAAATGCAATATTAATTATTAGGTGCATTTTTGACAATTGTTAAAATAACTTCAAAGTGCTATTTTAATACACGTAAGTGACATTTAATATACATTTTATCTCATAAAATTTATATTGATCCTTTTTTATAATGTTTTTTTTTTTATTCACAAAAAAGTTCACATTTAGGCCCAATCCTAATTAATTTTTTTTACCCCTTACCCTTGGACTTTGAAACAGATTGTGAAGAGGAAGGGCTTCAAATTTAGTCCTAAGAAATGGGACAGCACAACAACACGCGTGTCATCCTGAGCTCTTACTTTATATGTGATTGACGATCGCGACTGCTGTAGTTATTCCAGTTGTGTTATTTTTTGCTATTTATCTTCAAGAAATCACAGAAGGCAAAGATATCATGTTGTCATAACAATATAATGTGACAATAATCTCGTAACTGTAATGTGCATTTACACCATGGCCATTTTCATCTATGTAAACACAATAAAACAACATTAACTTTATACTAGACACTGTAAAAGGTCATTCCAAGCCACTAGATTTTTCTGACAGGGTATTTTAGTGTCATCTAGTGACAGAAGGTATGTTGTGGGACTACTATTCAGGACTTATTATTATAGATAGCGAAATTTATTTATTAATTTTTTGTCATGTTTTTTTTTAAGTATGACTGTAAAACACGAATGCCTTTTCATTCATTCATTCATTCATTCATTCATTTTCTGCCGCTTTTCCCGGGCCGGGTCACGGGGGTAGCAGTTTTAGGAGAGAACCCCAGACTTCCCTCTCCCCAGACACTTCCTCTAGCTCCTCCAGGGGGATCCCGAGGCGTTCCCAGGCCAGCCAAAAGACATAGTCCCTCCAGCGTGTCCTGGGTCTTCCCTGAGGCCTCCTCTCGGTGGGACATGCCTGGAACACCTCCCTAGGTAGGCGTCCAGGAGGCCTCCGAAACAGATGTCAGAGCCACCTCAGCTGACTTCTCTCGATGTGGAGGAGCAGCGGCTCTACTCCGAGCTCCTCCTGAGTGTCAGAGCTCCTCACCCTATCTATAAGAATGTGCATTACCACCTTTCGAAGGAAACTCATTTTGGCCACTTGTATCCGAGATCTTGTCTTTTTGGTCATGACCCAAAGCTTATGACCATAGGTGAGAGTAGGAACGTAGATTGACCAGTAAATCGAAAGCTTTGCCTTTCGGCTCAGCTCCTTCTTTTCCACAACAGACCGATACATCGACTGCATTACTGCTGTTGCTGCACCAATCCGCCTGTCAATCTCGCGTTACATCCTTCCCTCACTCGTGAACAACTTACTCCCTAACCTGGGGCAAGGACTTTCCTCCAACCTGGAGATGGCAAACCACCTTGGACTCGGACTTGGTGGTGCTGATTCTTATCCTAGCCGCACTCGACAGCAAACTGCCCCAGTGCATGCTGAAGGTCCATGCTTGATGAAGCCAACTGACTTTATGAATGTATTTAATCATGCTTTTTTGTTGTAAAAAAAAAAAAGGCAAAAAAATACTTAAATATCGCATGTGCAGTCATGTTGCCATTGTAGCTGGTGTATTCTGGAAAAATTGTGCACCTCTTGGTTTCTGTTGTGGTCCTGGAAAATCTCAGTTTCAAGGGCAATCTAACATTTCCCCTTTAGCCGTACACCTTCAAGCTAAAGAGATTTGGGACATTGGGGTAAGGAGAAAAGGTTAAGGGATAGAATTAGTATTAGGTCTTAATGCAATTAAACATACTTATTTGGGATTACTTTAGGATTATGTAGTGGATTACTA
>CAIGQZ010000461.1:4197074-4205209 GCA_903798205.1 Danio tinwini
TGTCTGCCCGGTTGACTGTTAATAAAACATCTCTGGAGAGTTGTGGGGAACACTGTGTGTGTTTTGCTTTACAGGTTGCTCAGAAGGTTTTGAAGAACGCCAAGATGGCCTGCAGCAGACTGGGCCAGTACAGGATGCCTTTTGCATGGGCAGCCCGGTGAGCCAAAACGCTCTGGAAATGTTCTGTTCTTCTTTCGCCTGCTTTGTGTCAATCACGATATTTCATGTTTTTGTTCTTGTCCACAGGCCGGTGTTTAAAGATGCCTCAGGGACCCTGGATAAAAGTGCTCGCTTTTCAGCGCTGTATCGGCAAGACAGTAATAAACTCTCGGAAGAGGATCTTTTCAAACTGCTGGCAGATTTCAGGAAGTCAGTATTCCCTTCACGTCATCAGACTTGTCTTCATTGAGGGGTTTAGTGTTTAGTCTTTCACAGTAGTTTCAGTTAGGTTAAACGGTTTATTTTAAATGGAAATATTCTGCAGTGTTGTTGCAGCTGTGGATGGTCCTGCTTATAGGAATGGGTTTTGTAGTTCCTCTCAGAGGGACACTTTTTCAGTGCTCTTACGGAGCAATGCGCTTTCAATACAAATGTACACTATATGACTATATGTATGTTCAGATTGCAGGAAGAAAGTGGCCCACATGTAGTTTTTTGTTTCTAATTTGGGCCACTTCCAAATTTATGACACATATATTGTATGGTGCTTCTAGATCAACAATTATCACAAAGAATAGTTACTCTAAAATTAACTCTCACTATTTAAGCTTTGATACCTATTTAAGCTTTGATACCTATATTGAAATATGGAAAAAATCACTATCAACTTCTCAATCTAAACAGACTTGCAGTGTGATTATACAATAGATCAATGGTCTCAAACTCAAATCCTGGAGGGCTGCAGAGTTTGAGAGCTATGCCATAGATCAGGGGTGTCCAAACTCAGTCCTGGAGGGCCAGTGCCCTGCATAATTTAGCTCCAACTTCCTCCAACACACCTCCCTGGAAGTTTCTAGTATATATAGAAAGAGCTTGATTAGCTGGTTCAGGTGTGTTTAATTGGGGTTGGAACTAAAATATGCAGGACAGCGGCCCTCCAGGACCGAGTTTGGACACCCCTGCCATAGATGCTTAATATAAAAACATTTTACATATATTAGTAGGAATGGGAGAATCCTCAACCCACAATATTGAAAAAACTCCCACCTTCTGAATCAAAACTGAACAGATTTGTTGCTCATGTTATGAGTCAGTCAGTGATACTCATGTCACTGCAAATAGGAGAAAGTGCAAACCACAATCTGACAACATAAATTCAGCTTTTTGAATAAAAGAGCCAATCATGACCTACATTACCAATGGCCTTCATTAGTCATTTTTCATTTTTGGTTGAACAATTCCTTTAAATGTGATTGTACACTTACCGGTCACTTTATTACACCTTACTAAAAGTCGACCCACTTTTGCCTTCAGAACTGCCTTAATCCTTTGTGGCATAGATTCAACAAGGTACTGGAAATATTCCTCGGAGATTGAGGTACCATATTGACATGATAGCATCACGCAGTTGCCTGCAGATTCATCTGCTCATCCATAATGCGAATCTCCCGTTCCACCACATCCTAAAGGTGCTTTTTTGGATTGAGACTGGTGACTGTGGAGGCCATTGGAGTACAGTGAACTCATTGTCATGTACAAATAACAAGTCTGAGATGATTTGCACTTTATGACATGACACGTTATCCTGCTGGAAGTAGCCATCAGAAGATGGATACACTGTGGTCATGAAGGGATGGACATGGTCAGCAACAATACTCAGGTAGGCTGTGGTGTTGACATGATGCTCATTTGGTGCCCAAAGTGTGCCAAGAAAATATATCCCCAACACCATTACACCACCACCAGCCTGAACCATTGATACAAGGCAGGATGGATCCATTCTTTTTTATGTTTACGGCAAATTCTGACCCTACCATCCGAATTTCGCAGCAGAAATCGAGACTCAGACAGACCAGACAACACTTTTCTAATCTTCTATTGTGCAATTTTGGTGTACCTGTGCGAAATGTAGCCTCTGTTTCCTGTTCTTGGCTGACAGGAGTGGCACCCGGTGTAGTCTTCAGCTGCTGTAGCCCATCTGCCTCAAGGTTGGATGTGTTGTGCATCCAGAGATGTTTTTCTGCATACCTTGGTTGTAATGAGTGGTTACTTGAGTTACTGTTTCCTTTCTATCAGCTCCAACCAGTCTGGCCATTCTCCTCTGACCTTATTTAACGTGACACCTTAATTATCATTATTCTTATTGCAACTACTGTATTTTCTGTATTGTTTTTAGTGTATGTCTGCAGCAATATGATCATGCCCATAACAAATTTCCTTTCAAGGACAAAAAAAAAGTTGAATTTGTGTCCACAGACCTGAGAAGATGGCTAAACTGCCTGTCATTCTGGGAAACCTGGATGTGACCATTGATAATGTTCCCCCCGATATGGCTAGTAAGTCTTTAAAATAATTGTTAATGTCGAGCTAATCTATAATCCACTTCTTTTCTTGTTTTTAACCCTAATTTGTTATAAACGGTATGCTCTTTGCTCATTGGTCGCTTGAACTTTTCTCATTGCTATTGGCTAGATTGTGTAACTCCATCCTACATCCCAGTGAGGCCTTTTGAGAGCAATGGGCCGAGTGATGGTGTCCTATTGGAGGTGGAGGAGTTTGTTCCCTGTATCGCCAAGTGCTCTCAGCCTTTCACCACCTACAACAATCATCTATATGTCTATCCCAAACACCTCAAATATGACAACCAGAAGTCCTTTGCCAAGGTACATTAGCATTAACAGCTAATGCATTGTATTGAAGAATAAGTGCAGGCAGTTATTGACAGGTTAATAAAGGCTCTGTTTGCACACGCAGCTCATGAAAACTGCACTTACAGTTTCACCAGGATGTTTTTTTTTTCTCTGGCTCATATGTTCCCTTCTCTCATGTGACTCAGGCGAGGAATATTGCAGTATGTGTGGAATTCAGAGAGTCGGATGAAGAGGATGCTCAAGCCCTAAAGGTATATGTTTGTTACAGATATACAGTAGATGCTATATGTAATATACAAAGTGCTTCTGGCAAGCCAAGCTCTATCTAAAAAAAAACATTTCCCAGTATTGTCTGTTCTTTTTTGTTCTCTACGGTGGAAATAAAAGCAGCAATTTAAAAAAATATATAAATAATGCTGTGTTTGTTTATTTCTGCTGAATAGTGTATCTATGGTCGTCCAGGAGGGCCTGTCTTCACCAAACATGCCTATGCAGCTGTACTGCACCACCAGCAGAACCCAGAGTTCTATGATGAGGTGATCAAGGCGACACTGGCATACATTTTATATGGGGTCCAGCAAGAAATAATCATAAGTTGAATAAATATAGAAAAACATTGAGACCATATGTGATCCCCGGACCTCAAAACCAGTTTGCACGGGTATATTTTTGGAAAATATTAAATAATATTAAATGTTCAAAATTTGCGATTTTTCCTTTATGCTAAAAATCATTAGAATATTATTCCATGAATACTTTTTATAATGCTGAAAATATATTTAAAACATTTTTTTGGTTAGTAATGTGCATTACTAAGCACTTCATTTGGACAAATGTAATAGTGATTTTCTCAGTATTTTGATATTTTTAACCATCAGATTGCAGATACAAAAAGTTGTATCTCAGCCAAATATTGTCCTATTCAAAGCATATATCAATGTCAAGTTTAGTTATTTAGCTTTTGATTGATGTATACATCTTCATTAAAAATGCCACTTTTGGATGTATGGTCCAGTATCACATATTATTGTTAGTTATCACTGTATTGTCAAAATGTATGTACACTACCTGACAAAAGTCTTGTCGTCAATCCCAGTTGTAAGAGCAACACATAATTTGACTTCTAGTTGATCATTTGAAAAAGTGGCAGAAGGTATATTTTTCTGATGAATCATCTGTTGAACTGCATCCCAATCATCACACATACTACAGAAGACCTATTGGAACCCAAATAGACCCAAGATTCTCACTGAAATCAGTCAAGTTTGGTGAAGGAAAAATCATGGTTTGGGGTTACATTCAGTATGGTGGCATGTGAGAGATTTGCAAAGTGGATGGCAACATCAACAGCCTGAGATATCAAGACATTTGTGCTGCCCATTACATTAGAAATCACAGAAGAGGGCACATTCTTCAGCAGGATAGCGCTCCTTCTCATACTTCAGCCTCCACATCAAAGTTCCTGAAAGCAAATAAGGTCAAGGTGCTCTAGGATTGGCCAGCCCAATTAAAAAAAAATCTTGAGGAATTCTGGGAGTCCTGCAAGAACGCTTTGCCATTCCAGATGACTTTATTAATAGGTTATTTGAGTCATTGTAGAGATGTATGGATGCAGTCGTCCAAGCTCATGGGCGTCATACACAATATTAATTACTTTTTCACTGCACCAAGACTTTATATTCTATACTGTACATTATTTTTGTTAAGTGGCAAGACTTTTGTCTAAGTCAGACATTACTGTCCTAATTAAATCATAAAAAATCACGATCATATTTTATTTAGGTAAAATAAGCGTAATCTAGAGGCCTTTGCCTTTCATATAAGCCACTTCTGATACCAAATGATCAACTAGAAGTCAAGTTATTATTTGTTGTTCCTAAAACTTGGGATAGGTAGTGACTTTTGTCAGGTAGTGTATTTGGTCTTTATAATTAATAGTTTTTCTGAATTATCTTTTTTTAATCCCACATATATTTTGAAGGTAATAATCATGTTCTATTTCAGTTCTTTTATATACTATTATATGTGTCTTTCTGTATGACCTGCAGATAAAAATTGAGTTGCCCACACAACTTCATGAAAAGCATCACCTGCTATTCACTTTTTACCACATCAGCTGTGACAGTAGCACAAAGAAACGGGACATAGTGGAGACTCCAGGTACAGCATGTTGCATAATTGGACGATAGACAGTAGTGGTATGCACTGTGGCTCCAGAAATGTGCTCTTTTAGTAATTTTAGGTGTTTATGCATAACATTTGTGTGGTATTATCAATGAGTGTCATATAAACAAGTGTAGTCTTTGGATGTGATGTGTTTTGCATGTGTGTCTCTGTTAGTGGGCTCTGCCTGGCTTCCTCTGCTTAAAGATGGTCGTGTTGTTATGAGTGAGCAGCAAGTCTCTGTGGCTTCCAACCTACCAAATGGTTACCTCAGCTGCCAGGAGGGAGTGGGCAAGGTAAACCCTCTCTGCAGTCATAACAGAAACTTGCATTGTTTTACGATTTCAGGCATTTGCATACCAAATGTGAACCTGTAAATGAGTATTTTCTTGTTTAGTTGCTTGATAGCAACATGGTAGTGCATGGAAAACATGCTAGCAACATGGTAGTTCATGCTAGTATCCTGCTAGCAGCATGCCAATTCATGCTAAAACATGCTATCAAGTTAGAAACATACATTTGCTACCAAAATACTATTTCATGTTAATTTGTATTAAAACATGCTCATTCTTGCTATGCAAAAACATTTTATCAAACACGGTTATTCTTTTTAGAAACATTTTAGTGGCATGTTAATGATTTATTCATTCATTCATTTTCTTTTCGGCTTAGTCCTTTTATTAATCTGGGGTTGCCACAGGGGAATGAACTGCCAAGTTCATTTACACAGCGGATGCCCTTTAAGCTGCAACCCATCGCTGGGAAACACCCATACACTCTCATTCACACATATACACCACGGACAATTTAGTCTACCAAATTCACCTGTACTGCATGTCTTTGGACTGTGGGGGAAACCGGAGCACCCAGGGGAACCCACGCAAACACGTGGAGAACATGCAAACTCCACACAGAAATGGCAACTGACCCAGTCGAGGCTTGAACCAGCGACCTTCCTGCTGTGAGGCGATCATGCTACCCACTGCGCCACCGTGCAGCCCCCCATGTTAATGATAAACTTTCTAAAAGCATGGTAGCAACATGCTAATTTTACTAGCATCATGCTAATTATCACAGAAACATGCTAGCAACATGACACTTCATGCTAGAAACTAGCTAACAACATGCTAATTAACATGCCTATTGCATACAATCAGTGTTTAGATTATACTATTTAACCTGTTTTTAACACATTTTGAATTGTTTTTTAATCATGTTTGTATTTTATTCTTTCTTTACTTCTTATACTTCTTATATTTTATGTTTCTTTTACTTTTGTTTATGTAAAGCACATTACCATTGTGTATGAAATGTGCTATATAATTAAACTTGACTTTAAAGTCTAAACAATAAATAGACAATAAATGGAAGACAATACATAATAGATAATATCACTTTACAATATTGTATTTTACACAAATCACCTAAACACTTACACATTATTTAATAATATAACTAATAAATATTTTTTAAAACCTGAATAAGTAGAGGTTTAGGGTTTTCTATTATGTTTCAATAATCAAGATCATCTCAGAAATGTCTCCTTTATTTCCATAAGAGACATACAGTGCTCAGCATATATGAGTACACCCCTCACAAATCTCTCATTTAAATTAATATTTTCTATAGGATGCTTTAGAGTATTATATTTGTGCATATACATTAGATCAGTCAGTACTGAAGCCAAATCTGGTGCTAATCTAACAAAATAACTTATAATAATGGTTTAAAAATTAGTAGCCCAAATTTGTGTTAGGAAAATATATATATATATATTTTTTTTTTTTTAAAAATAGCAAAAATCAAAAGAAACAAAAATTGTTTGTTTGTTGAAATGTTGTTTTTAACTTCTTTTTTTTTGGCAAAACTTTGCATTATTTAAATGTATTATCTTTTTATTTCTAAAGATATTCTGTGACTAAAATATTACTTTAATAAATATATCTGTTCAATAAATCTGTTTTGTTCAAATGCACCAGTAAATATTACCTACATTCTTTGAGAAATGGATAAAATATTCATTTTCAAAATGGGGTGTACTCAATTATGCTGAGCACTGTATATAAGTTAATATTAAAGTTTGTAGATCTAGTCCACAGAGGAAAAAATACATTAACATGTTGATTTCAATTAACACACTTAAATTGTTGCAGTAGTTTTCATGATAATAACAAGCAGAAATAAGTATTAAAATTGGGAGTATAGAGATCTGTAAAGTCTATGTGAATAGAACAGCTCAGATAGGCCTTTGCCATTTTAATTAGAGTTCATATGGAAATCTGGACTCTCTTTAAATCTGTACTGATGCTCATTAACATGTACATGTACATCCTATTGATGAACTTTTTCCTCAGGAAAATAACTTTCACTGGACGATCTGTCATACAAAATAAACATTAATGTTGAGTTGCGTGTTGTGTTTGCAGCACTCTAGTCCAGAGATAAAGTGGGTGGATGGAGGACGTCCTCTCTTCAGGGTATCCACACATCTGGTCTCTACTATTTACACTCAGGTATGAGTGTATATATATACTGTAATATATTCCCTTGATTCAAAGCAGAAATCTCAGCATTGTTAATCCAGTCTTTATTGTCACATGATCTATTGGAAGTCATTCTAGTATGTTGATTTACTGGTCTGTTATGTTCAGGTATTATTGCTTTTCAATCATTAACAAGGCTTCTTCTTATTAACTATTAATGATGAAAACTATTTGTTCTGCTTTATATTTTTGTGGAAAAAATGGCTGCTAAAATTTCAGTTTGGAATTACAAGAATAAATTACATTTAAAAACATTTGCAAGAAAACAGATTTTAAATGTAAATAACATTTGATAATACTGCTGTTTTTTATTGTATTTTGATCAAATACATGTATAAAGAATATATATGAATATAAAGAACTTAAAGTTGCCATATACTGCATTGGTTTAATAAGGTAAATTGTTTTCTGATATCTACATAGTAGGTTTTGGGTTCAGTATGTTCAAAAAATCTCCAGAAATGGTTTTATATGCTTATGTATTACTCCAATAAATACCTCATACCATCAGAAGGTCCATAACTGACCATATTTGGATCATGTTCAGAATATTAATGAGCTCCATTCTGTCATGCAGCTGTGCACACACACACACACACACACACACACACACACACAC
>CAIGQZ010000461.1:4221961-4243787 GCA_903798205.1 Danio tinwini
TGTGTGTGTGTGTGTGTGTGTGTGTGTGTGTGTGTGTGTGTGTGTGTTTCCACATTTATAAGGGTTGTGTGGTTTAGATTTCACCTGCATGCATCCATTAAACAAGAACTACATTATGCTCTCACACTTACAGTATGTGTTTAGTGCTTACATCGTCACTTGTCCTGCTCTTTACTTGACTAATGGATGCCAAGATCTAATACATTGTTTTAACACCTTTCATGAACCATCTTTAGAAGTGGTATATAAGCAGAAATACAGTTGTGACTTTGTAGCTTATTGTGTATTTAAATATATTTTTGTGTGTGTGTTGATATGATCTGAGGAATTAAAGTATTACAAATAGGATAGAAGCAAGCAGTAGTTGAATGCATGTGTTTTAGGGGTCATATCATGAGATAGTCAAATTTGTCTAGTGAAATGAATCTGCAATAACGTGCCTTTCATACCAACAGAACATTTGAGAATATCGGCTGGTCAGCTCTGTTTGATCTTGAAATTTTAACATCAATAGTTTTTTGAATCAGTCATAATTAATGCAAGCTTTGCTAATCGACTTTTATTAAAGAATGTTTTGTGCAAGCTAAATTACTGTACATTAAAGGTGCAGTATGTAAGTTTGACAGTGGTTGAATTAGGTATTGTACTCCTGGTTCAAAACACATGCAAGCACAGGTTGCCAGATTGATGACACCAACATATCAGTGATTCAACATGTACATTTACTAATGTTAAATAGTTTTAATATGTATTAATTAGATTATAAACCTTAGCATTTTGCTGGAGTGCAGTAAGTGCAAACGTATAAACATTTATGCATTTATGAATGTATCATATCATCTTTGTGTCAAATTACAAAAAATTAATTACCACTTATGCGAGGTGTTTTTACTGCAGCGTCTGGGGCTGAGAGTAAATTTGACATTATACTCTCCTCTGGCTCTTCAGTCTCACACTATTTTTTTTCTTTTTTCTGAAAGTCTTGTTGACACTATTGTGGAGTGTTTCTTTTTTTTCAGCAAATAGGATTGTAAAAAATGTATTTGTTGTACTCTCTATTCACTGCGCTCTAAGTTTACCCAACTATGACGCCTTCCGCTACTGAGAAACCCAGTAAATGTGAAAAGGGTCTATAACCTCTTGTGGAACTCTGAATCTGCGTGTCATTTCGGAGTCTGCTACTGTCCACCGGAGGTCGCATTTTGGTCAAGGACGCATACTTTGAGAGCTTTGCTAACTGAATGAATGAAATATGCGTTTTTTCACCAAGCAACCTGGGGTGCTGACATATAATTGGCTAAAGTGGCAGTGGGCGGGTTAAAAGAACCAAAACAAAGACCGTCGTTCCGGCACGTAACGCACATTTTCAAAGCAGAAAATCTGACTTTAGCATTGTTTTTCAGATAAACAAGAATGTTCACTTAGCATGTTTCTTAAATTTCTGCAAATGTTTTATGCTATTTTTATGCTTTAGATGAGTCAAAAACGTTCATACAGCACCTTTACAGTAAGTTGCAAGAAGTCACAGGCCACTGTTACTGATTTTATGTTCAAAGAAACCAAGCTTAAAGGTACATGATCATTAACACATTTGTAAGATTTTTTTTTTTATCAGGAAAGATGCATTAAATTTACAAATAACGTATGAATACATTTATCATTTTCAAAAAACAAATATAGTTATACCTACATACAAAATGATTAGCCCTCATTTGATTTTGTTATTTCTTTTTCAAATATTTCCCAAATGATGTTTAACAAAGGAAGGAATTTTTCACAGTACGTCCCATAATAATTTTCTTCTGGAGAAAGTCTTATTTGTTTTATTTTGGCTAGAATAAATTTTTTAAAACCATTTTAAAGTTACAATTATTAGCCCCCTTAAGCATATACATACATACATATATATATTGGTTGGCTACAGAACAAACCACTGTTATTGAATAACTTGCCAAGATAACCTAACTTGCTTAGTTAACATAATTAACCTAGTTAATCCTTTAAATTGCACTTTAAGCCGAATACTAGTATCTTAAAAAAAAATAGTAAACTACTGCTGTATGTATCATTGTCATGGCAGACACAATTATTAAACTATACAACTATTAAAATGTGTTGGAAAAATCTACAGTATATGTTAAACCGTACTTGACAAATATTAGAAAAATAATTACAAATTATGAGGAAGTCCAAATTCTCTAATGCTGGAGAAATGGTTGCTTCAAATTCAGCTTCACAGTAGTTAATTGTAGTTATTCACATTTTAAAATATATTTAAATAGGAAAGAGTTGTTTTACTGTAAATTACAGAAATATTTTAAAATTTTTCAGTGGTTTGAGATCATCATCGAATGTAATATCCAGTTCAGACAGGACTAACTTTTTAAACAATGGTTGGGGGGTTAGTTTTGTCCACTTCTTAAAATATCTTTACATTTTCAAATTACTCACAAAAATGAAGCAAACTTACTAAAAGTACTAATAAAACTGAACTTACTAAAACTACTACGTATTGCATATAATACACTTAAAGCAATGTAGTAGCTTTAGTGGAATATAGCATATTATATATGCTAAGTGTCAGACTATGGACTCTGCAAAACTTGACCAAGATTTTAAGTGGACCTCAGCATCAAAAAATAAAATCTCTGATATCACCCCTGCACAGTTGTATTGTTCATACTGTATGTATATGATTGAAAGCTCACAGACCTCTAATAAAGTTTTTGTCTTCCCCCAGAAGCCAGGAAGGGGTTGGGTTTATGGTTCCGGACAGGAAGTCGTTGACTCTCCCTGTGTCTCGTAACAGAGGAAGCGTCATGCACACGCGCTTACACCAGCTGGGCAGTCTGGAAAACTCACACACTTTCAACCACAGTAAGACTGATTCACACACTTCCCACTGTCTCCATGATCTGACATTCCTCAACAATCACGAAAGTTACACTGTGTATGTGTGTATTTCAATCTGAATAAAATGTTCCTGGGATCTTTTTAGAGTAAAAGAGCTTCGTAACACTCCAAAGAATCATGGTGTTATGCATATTTGGCACCAACATACAGATAGTGAGCATCCAGACACTGTCTGTACTGCCCATAGCAACATTTGGATGAATATGTACATGTTTTGCAGGTTTTACACTCAATAACAAAAATAAACACAATATAAATGATAGTGAAGAGAAAGCAGCAGTTAAGAAAACATCTGATTATCATAGCTATAGGGATATGTATGTACAAGCTTTGCAAGCTTCTCTGTGTATTATGTCAATGTATAATCAATTAAAATTACAATAGCTTGATCATAAACCCCTATATATGAGACTAGAGACTTATTGATCTATGATAGTTTGAATAAACATTTTTATTTTGTTTGAACATTGATAATACAGTACAGAAGAGAGGCTCTCATGAGTGTAAATAAATGCCACATCCTTTTGATTTTCTTGGTAAAAATGCTTTCAGTTTTTCACTTGAAATCTACAGGTTTTAATAGACAGCCTAAGTCGTGGAACATCTTGTTTTATTACTGTTTAAATGCACTTCGATAATAAGCAAGCAATAATACATGAAAATTCATAAAGCCTCTTTAAAGGAAATTAGAACTAACTAAAATAATATATAAAATTATTAAATAACTTAAAAAAATTGTAAGCCGAGGAAATATTTGTTTTTGTATTTAACTTTATGCACTATACGAAAAGAGTTGAATCTTATTTAAACTATTCCTAAAAAACTGTAGCTGTCACGATCACCAGTGATCTGCCCAGGCTAGAACTGCACCTCAGCCACGGATATGAACTACAACTCCCAAAAGTCTTTGCACTCATCACTCCTGCCACAGCTGACAATCATTCAGACACTGTCACACACACACACACACACACACACACACACACACACATACACACACACGCACGCACGCACACACACTCACACACACACACACACACACACACACACACACACACACACATACAGAGCTAAAGCTCATGATTGGCTCATTACTTGGACTATTTATACACCTTACATTCTCACACGCTTTGCTGTTTCCTTATCCTGCTTTCTTTGATTTTTGATCTTTGCTTTGTTTTACTGTTTACGTTGTTTTGCCGCCTGTCCTGACTATTCGCTAGTGGTGGGTAAAGCGAGGTTTCATGAAATACTGAAACTTGCGATGGCTGACTTGATGTTTCGATACAGTGTTGAGATCCTGAAGGACAAGTGATTCGAAACACTGCGCCGAAGCATGATCCGAAACACCCAGGTCATGTGACTAAGGTGATTACCCCCCAGGTCACGTGACTGAAGAGTTTCGAAACGCCAGGTTTTTATTCACATTTATTCAAGTGTTCATTCGGATGTCAGGCCAATGTTTAAACAAAACACGTTACAAGAACAGAGCATTTAAAAACGTAACATCTATAGCTGCATCTCCCTGGATTCGAACCCATTATCTTTACATGCTAGTCAGGAACTTTCACTGCTTCACTAAATCACAAAGCTGTTCCAGAGCAATACATAAAAAATGACCACTAGGTGTTGCTGTAGAGACGGGTTTTGAAGCTTCGACACATTTGCTTCGACTGTTTCAGTGTTTCATAAAGCCTCGCTTTGGCCACCACTAACTGAAACAGTTGAAGCAAATGTGTCAAAGCTTCAAAACGTTTTGAAACCCATCTCTACAGTGACACCTAGTGGTGAACAGCTTCAGCAAAGAAACAGTTAAGCAAGTTGAGATATTAAACCCCACATAGTAGAGTCAAGGCTTCAAGTGATTTAGTGAAGTGGTAAGAGTTCCACACTAGCATGCTGAGATAATGGTTTTGCATCCAGGGGGATGCAGCTATAGATGTTAGTTTTTAAATGCTCTGTTCTTGTAAAGTGTTTTGTTTTAATATTGGTCTGACATCCGAATGAATACTTTGTGAATAAATATGTCTTGTTTTGGTTAAAAAAATTTAAGATTAACTAAATACATTAAATCACAATTTCAGAGTATTTCTGCAAGTCAGGATTTGAACTCAGGCCATTTGCAGCACAGTTACTCTGTGCACATGCACAGTCCACTAGGCTGCAGGAGATAAAGATTGTTTTCCCGATCCTGTTAGTCAAACCTAGATTCTCCAGGTCTCGAAATGCTTCTGCATTGACTGCTTTTAATCACTGTAGCCACATGATGTGGTGTTTCGAAACACTTTAGTCACATGACCTGGGTGTTTCGAATCATCTTAGTCATGTGACCTGGCTGTTTCAGATCATGCTTCGATGCAGTGTTTCAAAACACTTGTGCTTTGGGATCTCGACGCCGTGTCGAAACATCCATTAGCCTGTATTCTTACTATGCTGCATGCTCCTGTCTGTCCCTGTTTTGATCTTTGCCTGCTTGACGATTCTTTTAATAAACTGCACTTGGATCCTCATCTATGTTTTCAGACTCACCTGTTACAGTAGCATCTAAAAATATATTAAAACCTATTCATGGAACTTTTTTTGTAAGACATTTTAGCTAACATTTTACATTGTACTACTGTATTTAGAATGTTTAGAGAGCATTCACAGATAATATTGCCGTAATACTTTTTAAATGATAAAATAAGTTACCTTATTGTTCATATAACTGACATTCAATAAACATTCAAAAGTAACATTGTATGAAATTAAAATTACGACCAATTCACAACCTCACTGATAAATGCCAGTAGAGAGCAACAAACACTTTTGTTACTTTCGTCAGAGCTTATGTTTGATGTCTGAATAAGCCAAACATGCTTGCCTGAGAAGTGATGTGCTGTAATCTGATGGACTTTAATTAGCAAAACATTCTTAAAGCATATTTTTGTCAGCCTGAGAACCACTGAAATAGTCCAAACAGACAGAGTAAATCAATACTGGGAGGCCACAGCAGCATAGTTGTGTTCAGCTTATTTTTAATTGATATGATCTTTCTTTTGCTTTTCCTCCTCCAGCATACTGCCACGCTGATGCTGACGCGTGTCTTCTAGAGGCCAACATCTCAACGGAAGTGTGCTTGACGGTGCTGGACACACTCAGCGTCTTTATCATGGGCTTTAAGGTACCATCAATTTGGAAATATGTGTTTTAAAATGTAGTTTTCCCTGTAGCACTTTTGACATT
The DNA here is from genome assembly GCA_903798205.1 of Danio tinwini. Classification (NCBI taxonomy): domain Eukaryota; kingdom Metazoa; phylum Chordata; class Actinopteri; order Cypriniformes; family Danionidae; genus Danio; species Danio tinwini. The sequence goes on from CAIGQZ010000461.1 coordinate 4,228,100, forward strand.
AAACCCTGTGTCCACAGACACAGCTGTGTGCTGATTTGGGTCATAACCCACTGATGAAGAAGGTTTTCCAGGTGCACCTCTGTTTCCTTCAAATTCCCCAGTCTGAGACAGCACTGAAGCAGATCTTCACCTCCTTAAGGACCTTCATTTACAAGGTAACCACAACATCTGCCCTCGCTCTTGATTTATGGGTTACGAGAGTAGAAAATTCCCACAAGAGACTGTTTTAAATACAAAAGAGTTGTATCAGGCCTCCAAAACAGTGTTAAAAAATACAGCCAGGATTTACTTAAAGCTGCTGTATGTAAGTTTTTGACTCTTCTAAAGCATAAAAATACCATAATATGTGTGCAGATATTTAAGAAACATACTAAGTGAACATACTTGTTTAACTGAAAAACAATGCTAAAGTCAGATATTCTGCTTTGAAAATGTTTTTCAAACATTTCAAAGGAACGTTGTCATTGTTTAGGTAAATTTAACTTGCACAATGCCAGTTTAGCCAATTATATTTCAGCGCCCAGGGTTGCCTTGTTGGAAAACAGCGTATTTCATTCGTTCATTCAGAAAGACTCTGAAAGCATGCATCCGTGAGCGAAATGTGATCTCCGGTGGACAGACGACGAAATGAGACAGATTCAGTTCCACATGAGGTTATTAATTAGCTAATGATATAAATATTATGAATATAAACATTAGGTGAGCAGGTTACATTGCAACCGCGTGTCCTAACAACACGCTTCATGATGAGATATGCAGTATTGAGCAATTTGGCTGTTTGCACCAGACGAAACACGACAGAAATTTAAATACAGCCTAATACAGAAGGTGAACAGCCTAATGCACCTTTAACTCTTGTGTGCTGTTTTTCATTCACTCTGGGGTGATTTTGAGTCTTAACTTGGCCACAACTCTCTCTGTGTTTCAGCAAATGGAATGATCTGTAGTGACAAATCTTATTATTACACATGTTTTGAGAAAATGCTTTAGAATTTTTCAAAAATGTAAAACAATACACTCTGGGCAAATTTACTACTCTATTGTTATGTTCAAGGCTGTTTTGCCCCATTGACTTCCATTTTAATCACTTTTTTGATTGCATGGCTATGAAACCATATAATCATGCGTTCTTGATTGTTGTCTCTGTTGGGAAGAGGTCAAATGTGTGATTTTTTTTTACTGTTGACCATTAGTTACAGTGCAAAAAAGCTTACTTTCTGGATTATATATGGTGTATAGTGTGTGTTTGTGTACAGTATGTTTGTGCATGTGTGAGAGTGTAAGAGAGACATTTGCACACTTACCTTGAAAAGTTTGGGAAAATCAAAATAAGCAGCTCAGCTCTCATAACATACTGTAGTTCACATAGTAAGCATATTTATGCACACAAACACACACTCAATAATTTGCTGTTTTACTCTATATAAAAGCCAGAAATCTTTTTGCACAGGCCTATCTAAGGGGTTAATGCTGCCAACTCATAAGCAAAACCACCAACAATCAAGAATGCATAATTATTTGGTCTCATGGCTTTGCAATCAAAAAATGTCATTAGAATGAAATTCAATGGGGCTAAAACAGCCACAAACATAGTAAATTTGAACAACACACAAGGGTATTCAGATACTCAGTAAAACAAAACAAAAAAAAGATTTGGAAACAGTGATTTTTGCATAATAATTTGTTGGAGTTTCCGTTTCAAATGTAAAATTCATGGGTTTCATTGCAGTATGGTTTAGTACAGTACAATAGAGTACAATTCAGTTTGGGTCACCCTGGTCAGGCTTGCATTTCCACTTCCAACAGTACCCTTATGTACAGGGTAGGCAGGGTGTATGCCAGAAAGTAAAAATCAAAAAAGCAAAAAGAATAAAGGCATTTAGGCTAATCCAACATTGCATTTTTCTGCACTTGATTCATTTTTTAATATAGAGAGAGTTATTTCAACTATATGGCACAGGTGATTGGTTACTGTCACCTCAGCAGCCAATGAGCTTGCTCCTCAGCATTTAAATACCTCAGTGTCTTTTAAGTTGCAGCTATTTTTGGAGATCCCCAGCTCCACCTGTGTACAGATCTGCTACAAGGGTTTCACGTATGTTATGTTTGCAGCAGCAGTGTGTTATTTTCTCAGATTGCATTTCTGTAAATATACAGAAGCTCTGTTCACATGAACACAGGTATTTTCAAAACTGCACTTCTTTTCTACACCGTTTGGCTGTTTGATCACATGAAAACGCAATGTCAGGTGACTGAAACTTTTCTGAAAACTCTGGCCAGGGTGAAGGTTTTCCTAAACTCCGGGTACAGTGTGGTCGTGTGGACACTACAACCAGAGTTTTCACCCCATGTCAGCTTGCGTGCTGTTTTCTCATTTCAGATTGGCCAACATGGCTGGCTTCACACCAAACACAAAAGACGGAAATGAGGCAAATTCTGCACTTTCGCAGCAAATGCAACGCATATTTTATGCCATTCGTCAGCGGGATGGTAACTTGTATGCATTTTAATCGTGCAAATATTTAATTCCCTATTTGGTGTGAACCCAGCATATAAGTTATTGTCGCCTGTTGGTTTTTTTAAATAAAAGATTTTTTTTAAAAGTGGGTGAAAACCTAGTTTATAAAAATACACGTGTATGTGTGGACCTGGCCTGACAGTAGCAAATCTCTCAGTACTTGTGTGTCGATACTTACATATACATATACATTACCATACTAAATCCAGTGGCGTAAAGTAACAAATTACAAATACTCAAATTACTGTAATTAAGTAGTTTTTTCTGAAATTGTAATTTACTAAGTAGTTTAAAAAATTTTACTTTCCCTTGAGTACATTTTTACTGCTGTATTGGTACTTTTACTCCTTTACTTTTTAACCAGCAGTCACTACATCAATTAGCATTTTAAATCAGTCCTGTGATTCATGTCCAATCAAATCGCGCATAGAAGATAAATTGCATCATAATGAACTACCTCAAGACATGGGCGATTAATTGCAGCAAACTGTTTGGAGGCATTAAAAGTGTCCAAGTCGATGTCCAAAATCTTCACACACATTGACCCAGAGACTGTTTAGATGCATGTCACTGATGAGAAGATGATGAATGTTTACTGTATGATGACCAAAATGGCCTCAAACACCCAGCAGGCACAAGACGTCATCATGACGTCAGATTGATGTTGTACCCCAACGTTGTCGGGACATTGTATTTTGTTTGGAAATGAATATCGAGTTGACGTTAGAACCCAACATCAAATCGACATCAATGTCCAACGTTCAACCTAATATCAACGAAATATCAACATCTAATGATGTTACAGCTTGACATTGTGTGGATGTTATTTTGGTTGCCATACCTGTTGAACAAATGTCAGTATTTGATGTCAATAAGACGTTGGTTTATGATGTTGGCTCGACGTTGGATTTTGGTCACTTTCTAACACAACCTAAAATTAACCAAATATCAACTTCATTTGACATTGTTAATGAAGATCAAAATAATGTCCTTCGATATGGGCTAGACATTGAATTTTGGTCACCCGATGTCACAACCTAAATCTAATCTAATATTAACGTCTTATGACGTTGTGTGCCTGCTGGGCAATAACTAAATGCACTACAGAATGTTACGTTTGCACACATCTACAAATTATTTGTAAATGCATCAGCTTTTTAAAGTGTAATACTCACTACTCTTGAGTACTTTTAAAAGGGCTACTTTTTACTCATACTTTGAGTAATGTTTACCACAGATACGTTTACTCTACTTGCACTACATTTTTTGGCAAGTAATGGTACTTTTACTTAAGTATGATTTTTCTGTACTTTTTCCACCACTGACTAAATCTCTTATAGTTAGTTTTCACGACAGAACTGGACTAACCAGTACAATGACCTCAAATACATCATCTCAAATGCTGTTTTAGTCAGTTTTTGTGACTGTGAGGCATGTATTCAATTTATGCAAAATAAATATCTCTTAGTGCTTTCTTTTTGGAGGACTTTACAAACTTTGTATCTTTCCTGATTTTATAAATGCACAAATAAATACTTTACACACTAAAGGAAAACTAGTGTATACTTGATAAACTCATTGTCATGATGTTCGTTACTGTGTTAATAAGCCTCATCCATGTTTCTGTTTCTCTCTCAGTTCCCCTGTACATTTTTTGACGGACGGGCAGATATGTGTGCCTGTCTGTGTTATGAGATCCTGAAGTGCTGTAATTCCAAACTGAGCTCCATACGCAGTGATGCCGCCCACCTGCTCTACTTCCTCATGAAGAGCAACTTTGAGTACAATGAAAGGAAGTCCTTTGTCCGCACACACCTGCAGGCAAGAGAGAGGCAATGGAGGATGTCAGATAAACACTGATAGAGTCAATCTAGACCAGTGCTTCTCAACCTTTTTTTTTTTTTTACTCTGAGGCCCCCCCATTGTCAGAAACCATTTTTTAAGGCCCTCAAAGATATGCCTGATACTTGTTCTGTAATTGCAAAGCTGCTTGTTTTCGATCTTTTATTTGTGGAAACTCGAAAAGGCAAGATATATATAAAAAAAGTTTATATATTTTAAAATTTGTACAAATATTTAAATTTAATAATGTTTTAGTATTTTTTTTTATAAAACATTTATTTTTCAGTATATATCTTTATTTACTTTTAATTTCCCTTTTGTTGTTGTAGCTGTTGTTGTAGCTGTTAGTAAAGAAATAATTTAATATGAAAATATTACCTTACACTGAATGATAACTTTTAATCTTTTTTTATTACTTAAAATAAGTATAAGTTCTCTTGAGCCGTTTTGGAAGTTTGATCAGCTCCCCTAGTGGGTCCCGGGCCCCCTGGTTGAGCATCACTGATCTAGAGAGCCCCCTTTAAAACTTCAGCTGTGTTCACACTTGATTTTCTGTTTTCTTGATTTATTTAGTCTTGAGCAAAAAGAAAAGTAAAACCAGTGGTCCTGGTTTTTGTAACATTCACAATGGCAAACTGTAAATATATTTACAAAAACTGAAAGAAAAATGCCCTTGTGGTGTATATTTTACACTTGTTTGTTTGAACATTTCTTTTTAGGGTACCATAATTTTGTTTAGATGCCTTTGCTCTGTGTTTGATTCATATTTCAGTAGAGCTACATCATGAGGTTGATGTTTTTAGTGGTCTCAGTCTGCTTGTTTGGTGCTAGCATTTAAATGAATCGCACTAAAAGAGCAATTGCACCAGAATGGCAGAACCTGCCAAGTGTGAACAAACCCTTAAATCCAAACTGATATTTTATAAAAAGGTCTTCTTGTTTATTTAAAACATGTTTTTTCATCATCAGGTGGTGATTGCAGTGAGTCAGCTGATCGCTGATGTCATCGGGATTGGTGGAACACGATTCCAGCAGTCACTTTCCATCATTAATAATTGTGCCAACAGTGATAAGACTGTAAAGGTAAAATCATAAACATGCCCTGATTAAGAGGATTTTTTTTTATTTAATTTGCAAAGCAACAATCAATTTTAAATATAGTCAGAAATATCAGCATCAACTTGTCCAGTCTTCAAATCAGGGCAAAATATATGGAACAATTAATTTCTCCCATTAAAGAGATCATGTCATCATGTGCTCATCCTGGTGTTGTTCGAATGTTTTATGCCCTAAGTTTTAAGAAAATACTAAAGGTTTTAGGGAAGCTCAAACCAAAATGCAATATTTCTGCTCATCCATGAGGCATTATTAGTGCAACAGATCACACTCGCTCCGAAAAAGCACAAAAGTAATAAATCAAGAAACAGAATGACTTGGGATCTCCAAAAAAAGTATTGTTTCTTCTGTAACTTATTGTTATGATAAGCAGGGCCGGATTAACCAATGGGCATTAAGGGCACAGGCCCAGGGGCCCATGCGCACTTGGGGCCCTTGCGAGGGGGAAAAAATTTTGGAGTGTCTATTGAGGCTAAATGCAAATAGCACACCTCCTTGGAATAAGCTATTTGAGTGATTTCCACCTATCACTGTTTGATTGACAGAGACAACATAACTAAAGAGCACAGTTGACAGCGGTGTGAGTGGCGTAGTGATCGATTATCAACCGGTTCGAATCCAGCGTCTGATGAACTTATTCTTCTTTTTTACGTCTTTTTTCCTCTTTACATATCAGATTAGAAATACATTTATTTTTAATAGAAAGGAAATATTTTAGCTTAAAAATGAAAATAATGAAAATGTGATATAAAGTTACAAGTGGCTCGTGGGTATTTAATAAGATTTAGCTTATTTTATATGTGTATAAACAGCATCTAAATAGTTGTTTTAAATATTCTATAAACAGTTTCCACCTGGTGTTAAATGTTAACGACATCTTAATACAACTAATTTGTATTTACAATGAATACCCTTTAAAATATATATTTTTAGTACTGCTTCAGTGAACTTGAACAAGTATACTAAAAACCATTAATTTTCATTATTTTATTAGTATTTTTTTATCAAAGTGTACTTTAAATCTTTTTAAAATAAGTAAAATCTCTGTAGACTACAAATATTTGTACTGTATATCATTATTTAAAAAAATGCGGGCAATACATTATAGATTTATTTTATTAAAAAATATATATAAAAAATTATTCTCATTTTTTAACTCAACTATAGGGGTGCGACCAGGTAGAGGGCCCAACAAGACAATGTGCCCAGGGGCCTTCGAATTTTTAATCCGGGCCTGATGATGAGCAATATAGGAATACTGACTATTGCATATTACACCACATTTCTATTTATATTGTTTCTCACAACTTGCTTGCTTTTTCTTGGAAAGCTGGAGTGAACTGTTGGACTAATTGTCTCATGAATGAACAGTTGTGTACATAGAGTGGCAAAATCAAGATTTCCTTTAACCAAACTCTGTAGCATACCTCCAGAAACCCTGGAATATACAGCATGTGTCAACATAGGACTATTATTTGATACTTCTGTGTCTATTTTAAAGTGATAAACTCATAATTTACTATACTTTGTGTGCTTTTAAACCGTAATGAGTGTATTTCTTCTGTTGAACACAAAGTAATATATTTTAATGAGTGCTGGTTGCTGGCACCTATTGACTTCCATAGTAGGAAAAAATACTATGGAAGTCAATGTGTGCCAGTGACCAGCATTCTTCAATATATCTTCTTTGGTGTTCAACAGAAGAAAGAAACTCAAATAGGTTTTAAACAAGTGAAGGGAGATAAACTATGGCTTCCATTTATTATGACAAAGAAGATGAGGACAGATTAAAAAAAAAAATCTGTATTGTTTTAGTGCAAAAAAAGAGTATACACATTTAGAACAACACCAGGGTGAGTAAATAATGACAGAATTATTTTTAAAAGTAAATGTATGGAAAAACAATTTAACGTTGGTTAAGATAACAATGAGCTCAAATACAGTAGATAGCTTTTCATATTCAAACTAGACATTCAAATATCCATGATGTGACAGTCATATGTAAGTTACATAATACATGACTGTGTCCATCCTGCACTCTCTCCAGCACACTGCTTTCCCCTCGGATGTGAAGGACCTCACCAAGCGGATCCGGACTGTCCTGATGGCCACTGAGCAGATGAAGGAACATGAAAAAGACCCGGAGATGCTGGTGGACCTGCAGTATAGTCTGGCCAAATCCTACACCAGCACCCCTGAGCTGCGCAAAACCTGGCTTGATAGTATGGCCAAAATCCACATCAAGAACGGAGACCTGTCAGAGGCAAGCTGAGAAAATATTACTAATCATTAGCTATTATGGTAAAACAGGGTGTTGTGGATAATATGTTTCATCATGTTTTGTTTTCTTTAGGCAGCGATGTGTTATGTTCATGTGGCTGCACTGGTGGCTGAATACCTGAAGAGGAAAGGTGAGGGTCCACTAGAGGGCACTGTAAAGTCATTTGTGTGTATCAGTGGGTCAGTGTTTTTACAGTAATTTTTAGGTTGGTCAAAGCAAGATTATATTTTGATCTAAGGTTAAAACAGATAGTTTTATACTTTGTACTAAAGTAAAAAAAAGAAAAAAAGAAAGAAAAAATATATATAAATATTTTTCATTTAGATTTAGATTAAAATAAAATGTATAATTTGAACCAAAGTTAAACTTTACTTGTTTTTGTCAGTGTAGAAAAAATTAAAAGCATTCATTCTCAAAGCAGTACTTTTACTTTAAACCAGCATTTTCATGTCACGTGACCCCATGACATCACTTCCTGACCAGATAGTGTTTTGCCATGTGCCATTACTTGATTTAAAATGTGAAGATAGTCTGTGGCCAAAGCAAATGTTGTTTAGACAAGGTAAACATTCAAAATCTTTCATGTAATGTAATCTGGGTTTTTGCTCTAAGCATCCGCGACATATGTTTCTATGTATGGCCACAACAACAGAAGCCTAAAGTTACAATACTTTAACAAAGATACTCTCCGGTACAGCTTATGTGCTCTCTTATCTGTTTTTATGTATTTCTAACATGAGTTGGATTACTACCTTGTGTGACATTTATAGCCATACTGAAAGCAGAAGCAGATCTTGAAAATAAAATAACATAGCCTAACATAACATTTATTTATTATATTTTAACCCAACATACAACTTTATTTTGATTTTATAGTAAAACATTTTTTACAGAACAAATATTTAAGTTGAACCAAAGGAATTATATTAAATCATGGTTTCTAAATAAAATGTTTTACCTTTGAGTGACTGCATTTTTCTCCTTGGGTAGAATAAATATTTTGATTAATATTAAATGTAATTTTTTTGTTTCAACCAAGCCAGAAATATTTGAGGAAACATTTTTAGGTTGGTCCAAATAATACTTTGATGTAAGGATAAATAGTTTTTCCAGACTAAAAATCAAAGTTGTATCGAAGTTTTAAAAAAAAATGTATCTGTGGTTTCTATTGTCATCAATATTTTTACTTTGTCTTAATGTATTTAATTTAAAGTTTAACCAAAGCTAAATTATACAAAAACATATTTTTTTTTGCTGTAACATTTATTAATTAATTAATTTTCCTTTATTATAGTTTTTTTCTGAATCCTTAAACCCTAACCAAGATTCTCATAGCACAATTTATGAAACGATTAATTCTTATACCAAAACCACTCACTGAGTTTGCCAAATTAAAAGCACAAACACTGCTTTGCACTAAGTTTGCAATTTTGTAACACACACTTTGCAAAATTGTAGGTACAATCCACTGCACAGCACTGTTTTTCCAGAACTGTAAACACAACTCGCTGCTTTACACTGAATTTTCAAATGATCAACACACTCCTAGCAAAGCTATACAAATGTATGGCTATTATTTACACTATTTTGCCTACTGTCTGGCACACTGTCACATGTGAAAACTGATTTAGATAATTAGTTCACTTTGCAGTCAGATATTTTCAGTCAGATATTTTCCATGGTTCCTTTGCATGTGATGTAGATAAAATTTTGTGGGCGGACCCAGAGACACAACACGATGTCTGATTTTTTATTTTTTTGTGAAATTACTATTTTGTGTTTTGACTTGGAAAAACACTTGTGTTTGTTTTGATGTGTGTAAATAAACACCAGTACTTGAAGTTTGGATCCCTGTAGGTTTACAGAACTATGAGAAAGGTATGACCTCAAACTGACATAACCTAGTTTGTGCTCAGAGAAGGCAAAAGCCAGATGTAGTTTTATTCATTCCATCAGTGTGTAGTTGGCACAGTGTGTGCTTATTATTGTGATGGCTTGTGTTTAATGTTTGATACAAAAATACAATTTTTACGAAGGTTTGAAGAGTTAAGCAAGGTTTATTAGCTTTTGCAAGAGAATTAAAATGTTTTACAGATTTGGTGAAGGGCTTTCTTATTGAGTTTTGCAAAAATAGTCAATAGTTACAAAAAAATGTACTTAAGCCATCAGAAAAAAACTGTAATCTGGGTCCCCAGCAGAATGAACTGCCAATTTATCCAGCATGTTTTACACAGCAGATGCCCTTCCAGCTGCAACCCATCACTGAGAAACATCCATACACACACTGATTCTTAGCTGTAGCAAATGACAGTAATTTTTTAAAGTTGATTTAAAGTATATATTTTTCAGTGTACTACTGTGTATATATACATACAGATAAACCTCTAGAAAATATTTTTTTATTTAAAAAGTTAATGACACAATTTTAAATAATAACAAAAATTATGTAAATTATATTTTACTAATATTACCTTATTAACATATTAATGCTAACTTAAACTCTCCGCTATAGCTATTTTTGATAGTTTCTGCCTCCTGACTCATGCATTGTTTTAATAATCATCATAAAAAAAGTTCATAATCATCATAAAATAATTAAGCCTAGTTTGCATCTTTTTTTTATAGTCTCTTCTAATAGATTGTACAAACAATTCCACAAAACATATATTTATGTATTCTTTATCATTGCAGCAATAAAAAAAATAATGATTGTGTGTCTCTCCTGGTCACGTTCTGGTCAGCTGTGTTACATAGGTTGTAAAAATGCATAACAATCTCTAAAGCACTGATAGAAAAAGCATGTGACTTGCTCCAAGTGATTTCACTTCCTTTGGTGGAAGGCATTGAGGCTTGTTATTATTCCCTCTTTAATTTGTAGAATTATTTAAGCAAACTATTTGAGAAAATTAAATAGTGGATACTTCAACTCTTTTATATTTCAGTGAATGTATTAATCACTTTTTGAAAACTATAATATGAAAATACTTTAGACATGCCATGTGGTCAGCATCTTGATCTCAAGCACAAAATATTGGAAAGTGTCAAACTTTGTTAGTGGTTTAAAACATTTCAATAATAAGTTGCTAAGTTAAACAACAATTAGTAACAAAATTAAAACTTTTTCACTACAACATTTAAACAACTTGCATTATTTTACATTAATAGTGAATTCAGCTTACAGTAAATGATACAATTGTTGAATGTCTTTCCAGTTCAAGGAAAAGTAATGGAAAATGCTCAAAAGGTACATGCATTTCTCGAATAAATCTTATGTATATACTGTATATATAAAACCCTATATACACTGCTGACAAATGTCTTGTCGTTGTTCCCAATTATTAGAGCAACAAACAATAACTTGACTTCTAGTTGATCATTTGGAAAAGTGTCAGAAGGTAGATGAATGATTCAGGTTTTCCGATGAATCATCTGTTGAACTGCATCCCAATCATCAAAAATACTGCAGAAGACCTATTGGAACCTGCATGGACCCAAGATTCTCACAGAAATAAGTCAAGTATGCTGAAGGAAAAATTATAGTTTGGGGTTACGTTCAGTATGGGGGCATGCGCGAGATCGGCAGAATGGATGGCAACATCAACAGCCTGAGGTATCAAGATATTTGTGCTGCATGCCCATTACATTACAAACCACAGGAGAGGGCAAATTCTTCAGCAGGATTGCGCTCCTTCTCATACTTCAGCCTCCACATCAAAGTTCCTGAAAGCAAAGAAGGTGAATGTGCTCCAGGATTGGCCAGCCCAGTCACCAGGTATGATTATTGAGCATGTCTGGAATAAGATGGAGGAGGCATTGAAGATGAATCCAAAGAATCTTGATAAACTCTGGGAGTCCTGCAAGAACGCTTTCTTTGCCATTCCAGATGACTTAATTAATAAGTAATTTGAGTCATTGCAGAGATGTATGGATGCAGTCGGCTCATGGGTGTCAAATGCAATATTAATTCTTTTTCCACTCCACCATGACTTTGTATTCTATACTGTACATTATTTCTGTTATATGACAAGACTTTTGTCTAAGCAAAGTCAGACCTTACTGTCCTAATTAAATAATAAAAAATCAAGGCATGATCATATTTCATTTTGGTAAAAATAAGTGTAATCTAGAGGCCTTTGCCTTTCATATAAGCCACTTCTGATACCAAATGATCAACGAGAAGTCAAGTTATTATTTGTTGTTCCTAAAACTTGGATAGGCGACAAGATTTTTGTCAGGTAGTGTATGGAGTATAATTTAAACCTATTTTTATTTAATACATAAGCAGAAACACAGCAAAATGTGACAGCACTCCTTTTTTCACATTCATTAATAATAAGTTGATGATCAGATACAGATTATGTGATGTAACTGTACTGTGCAATAAAAAAAGAGGAAAAAAGTGCTTACATGTATTAGGGAAGATTTGATTTTGTAACTAATTGTTGTTTAACTTGAACTCATACTCTACTGGAAAACTTGTTTTTATTATAAAACTTAAGTTCAGTGTTTCACGACTAAACACATGTTAATAATATTCAGGTGAAAGGTGATTTAACATATTTCTCCATGCCTAAAATCACGCACATATACACAGACACATTATAAAGCCTTCATGTTCAAGGTTCAACCATATTTTGCAATCAAGAGTTCTTAGCAGTTTTTTTTACAGGAGGTAATCTCAGTATGTGATAACAGCGCTAATAATGCAGGGTCAAAAAAATGACATAAACACTCTTTCATATCATACAGTATTTACAGATTCCTGTGATCTTTCCCTCAGTAATGAGTCTGCATTTCAGTTTTTTAATAAGTTTGTTTTGCAGATTATTGCACCTTCTTTAATACATTTGTTCTGCCTGCTGTTTTGTGTCTATGGTAGGAATGTTTCGGCAGGGCTGTTGTGCATTTCGTGTGATCACTCCTAACATCGATGAGGAGGCAGCAATGATGGAGGACGTGGGCATGCAGGACGTTCACTTCAATGAGGTTCATACTTGCTTACATCTATATGCGTAAAAATTATATATAGACATTTATGAGTCACAGCCCCTTAATCCTGCCACTGTTTTCTAGTCACTCTCCACTGGAATGAATTCAAAACTCTCCTTTAAAATGTCAGTAATAACCCGCAGCAGAAAATGTTCTCAGATTTCTTATCTAATCAGTCTCAATTATCCCTTTGCAGTGGGTGTGTTTGTAAAGGAAGTCCAGATAATGAGCCTTGATTAGCCCTCATCACTGTCAATAATCAGTTTGTGCTTTAATGAACTAGCATTTACATGTTGTTTGGTGTGCACACTTGTGATAAGAGATCGTCTTTGCTGTTGGAGTTAGTTCAGACTTCATTTTGAGTAAGTGAGGACTTGTTGGAAAGAAGAAATTGGCTTTTCAAAGCACTTCCTTTTGACCAGAGTAATATTGCTGAAAACAAACCTTTGCGTTTTGAACTAAACCACCATCAAAGCCATCATTCTTTGTTTAATTGCCATACATTCTTATCATTCAGTTTAGTTTATGGATTCAGTTTATAGAGTTATTAATCTAGGCTGGTGCAGGTTGCATTATTTTGTTCTTCTAATATAAAGCATTTTCTTTTCTTTTTTTTGTTTAATATGGGCTTGTTTCTTACATTTTTTCCCCTGTGAAACAGCACTGTGCACCTCTTAGTCTCTATTTCAGAGGTTGCCAAAGTGGAATGAATTGCTAACTATTCCAGCATATGTTTTATGCAGCGGATATCCTTCCAGCCTCAACCCTGTACTGGGAAACACCCATGCACTCTCATATTCACACACACACATATACACTACGGCCAATTTAGCTTATTCAATTCACTTATAGCGCATGTCTTTGGACTGTGGGGGAAACCAGAGCACCTGGTGGAAACCCACACGAACACAGGGAGAACGTGTAAACTCCACACGGAAATGCCAACTGACCCAGTCGAGGCTTGAACTAGCAACCTTCTTGCTGTGAGGCGATCGTGCTACCCACTGCATCACTGTGACATCCCTACAGACAATTTAGCTTATTTAATTCACCTATAGCGCATGTCTTTGGACTGTGGAGGAAACCAGAAACCCACGCAAACAAGGGGAGAACATGCAAACTCCACACAGAAATGCCAAGCGGTCCAGCTGGGACTCGAACCAGCGACGTTCTTGCTGTGAGGTGACAGTGCTAACCACTGAGCATCCGTGTCGCCCCCATTTAATTATTTCTAAGATAAAGTATCTGTGTCTGTGTTTTTTATGGGCTTGTTCTTGATTGCTGCTCTTTGCTAGCAAGATCTGTCAACAAGAATTCATTAAAACATACTGTATTTTATTTTCTTTAGACTGAGCTGTGTGTGTACAGAACCGGAAGGAGCAAAAAGTAAACTCAGGCTGTTTTTGTTTTGTGTTTTTGTTTTGAAAGTCATATTAAGTTTTCTTACCATTACATTACTGCACAATCTTTGACCTGTGAAAACTCCAATTTAGTTTGAAGACTCCGATTCATTTTGAAATCCTGATGTGCATTTTAGCATAGATGGGCTAAAACAAAAACTTTTGAAAATGGTGGTGTAGCTGTTCAAAGTTGCTCTCTGATTGGTCATCTGGACTATTGCTTATCATTGCCTGATTCGTTTATGACCATTACACAAGCGGTAGACTGCAATTTGGATGCCAGCAAGTTATAAGTATACTTAGTGAATGTCAATGGTCATATATCATGCTTTTTACAATGTATAGTGTGTGTTTTTTTTAAGAAGTGAAACTTCCCGTATGGGTGGCATGGTGGCTCAGTGGTTAGCGATGTCGCCTCACATCTGTGTGGCTCAGTGGTTAAGATGATCGCTGGTTTGAGTCCTGACTAGGTCAATTAGCATTTCTGTGTGTAATTTAAATGTTCTCCTCATGTTTAAATGGGTTTCCTCTGCGTGCTCTAGTTTCCTCCACAGTCCAAAGACATGCTGTATTAGTGAATTGGATTAACTAAAGTGTATGAGTGTATGAGTGTGTGTGTAAGTGTGAGAGCGTATGGGTGTTTCTCTTCTCTTCAGGGGCTTTTTCGGTCTCTCTCTCCATTTTATGTCTGTCTCTCCTATTCAGACACACGATGAGTCCAGTCTGCGCTACGGTTAGCTTTCATCGCCTGGTTAACATTAGCTTGATAGCGAGCTAACGTTCCCTATAGTGTCTTCTATACCCTCATTCTCCTCATCATGGATCTGTTTGAAGAAGGTGTGTGTATACATGGAACAAGCCTCAATAAAGATGCCTCCTTTTCTCTTGCGCTTGCTACATCCTATTGATCTACGACCACTACTACACTACAGTCTGCCCAGTTCAGTGCGGGTTATTTCAAAACTTTCCTTTCTGTTGAAAATAAATGTATTTACAATCTGATATGTAATGGACGGTAAAAGAAGAACGTGTTCATCAGTCGCTGCATTCCTACCGGGTTTATGATCGATCGCCTCAAAACACGTTGCCATTCTCTTTACGAGCTACGCCACTCCCACTTGCTGTTAATTACGCTCTTTAGTTGTGTTGTCTCTGTCGATCAAACAGCGCTGGCGGGAAGCACTTGATTAGCTTATTCCAACGAGGTGCGCTATTTGCACTTAGCCTTAATAGACACTCCAAAATCAGCACTTTTTTGCCCCCTCGCAGGGGCCCCAAGTGCGCATGGGCCCCTAGGCCTGTGCCCATAATGCCTATTGGTTAATTCGGCCCTGGATAAGATTTATATTCATATCTCTCTACAGGAGGTGCTGATGGAGTTGTTGGAAGCTTGTGCTGATGGTTTATGGAAAGCAGAGCGCTATGAACTTATTTCAGATATCTACAGACTCATCATCCCCATTTATGAACAACGCAGAGACTTTGAGGTACGCAGACACACACACACACACACACACACACACACACACACACACACACACA